>WNWK01007201.1:0-96632 GCA_009830355.1 Cherax destructor | reverse complement strand
AAACCGCAGGGAGGAGTTCTCAGTCCCATGCTATTTAATGTTCTGATTAATGTTCTCCTAAATGTTCTACCTGCCTCACCTAAACATATAGCTATAAGCTATGCTGATGACATCATGATCCATACAGCAGGGCATAAGAAGATGAGTACCATTCTTAATGAAGTTCAAGTAATTTGTAATCGATTAGGCCTCATAATATCTTCCTCTAAAACAAAGATATTAACAAGCAAACGACATCCCCCACCCATCTATTTGCAGGGTGAAAACATTAGCTACGTTAAATCTTACAGATAACTTGGTGTAGACGAACCCTTTAACAAATACACCATACTACAACTAAATAAGAAATGCAAAGATAGTCTAAATGCTCTCAAAGCTGTTGTTGGCTACAACCCCAACTATGGTGCTAATTTGAGAATCGTGAAAATGATGTACATAGCCTATGTTAGGTCCTTAATTGATTATGCTGCTCCCATGTTGATATTAGCCAGAGAAAGTTCCCTCCAACTCTTGGAGCTAATGCAAAATGAAGCTCTCAGAATTATTCTTTGCTGTCCCAAATCTACAAAGGTTCTTAATATGAGGAAGGAGCTTGGTATTTCTAGTATCGGTGATATAATTATTGAGATTAACACTGTACTCATTATTAGAATGTTAAGAAATTAACCAGACACTGTCACCATGAATTTTGCTAAATGACTAAAAGTAAATACACACAAATCTAAATGGATTATAAAAACATGAAGTTATAAGTTTTATAACCTGCATGAACTGTATCACTGTAGACATATAATGACTCCAACAACATGCTCATTGGAGAAGCCAGGTATAGACAGTCAAATATCCGGAATAAAGGAATTAATGTTCAATTGCTATGGATTCCTTCACACGTTGGATTACTCCTTGATGATAAAGTTGACATGTTAGCCAAGAAGAGTACCCTAAGAAGAATGTAGAATATAACTTTGCTATATCTGTGCCTAGCATTAGGAATAATATTAGGAGAGAAGTAAATAATGAAAATGAATGTTATAGGAATGCAATTAGAAGCCTGAGTAGACCTATAACCCACTATGATAACATGAACATAGATAAGTATGTTTATGGAACAACTTGCAATGTGAACAGACTGACTGATGTTGTAGTGGCCAGGCTTAGGCTTGGCTACAAGTACTTCTGGCAGTTTGGGAGACACACAGATGATGATCAAACCAAATGCAAATTATGTGGTCACTGTCTTGAACACTATGTGCTTAATGTCCACTTATTGAGGAATATAGTAATAGAGAGAACAATAACCTATGTGACATGTCAGGATATCTTATTAATGAAAATAAGATACCAGATATACTAAACAAATTTATTAAATTTGCTTGTAACAGATAAGTGAACTGTAGATATAAATAAAAATGTACACCAGTTAACCCTTTTGGGACCTAGTTCCTAGGCCTTTTGTGTATCCATGTGCTCTTGCGCTACCGTCCACAGGATGGATATGGGGTGCACAATAAACTAGCCACTTCGGTGGCAATATCTAATCTCACTAGTTTACCGCTCAGCTCAAGAGCTGAGGTTCCTGGTCTGCTCACTAGTTCACCACTCAACTCAAGAGCTGAGGTTCCTGGTCTCCTCACTAGTTCACCGCTCAACTCAAGAGCTGAGGTTCCTGGTCTCCTCACTAGTTCCCCACTCAACTCAAGAGCTGAGGTTCCTGGTCTCCTCACTAGTTCACCACTCAACTCAAGAGCTGAGGTTCCTGGTCTCCTCACTAGTTCCCCACTCAACTCAAGAGCTGAGGTTCCTGGTCTCCTCACTAGTTCACCGCTCAACTCAAGAGCTGAGGTTCCTGGTCTCCTCACTAGTTCACCACTCAACTCAAGAGCTGAGGTTCCTGGTCTCCTCACTAGTTCACCACTCAACTCAAGCGCTGAGGTTCCTGGTCTCCTCACTAGTTCACCACTCAACTCAAGAGCTGAGGTTCCTGGTCTCCTCACTAGTTCACCCTCAACTCAAGGCTGAGGTTCCTGGTCTCCTCACTAGTTCACCACTCAACTCAAGAGCTGAGGTTCCTGGTCTCTCACTAGTTCACCGCTCCCCCCCCCCCCCCCCCCCCCCCCCCCCCCCCCCCCCCCCCCCCCCCCCCCCCCCCCCCCCCCCCCCCCCCCCCCCCCCCCCCCCCCCCCCCCCCCCCCCCCCCCCCCCCCCCCCCCCCCCCCCCCCCCCCCCCCCCCCCCCCCCCCCCCCCCCCCCCCCCCCCCCCCCCCCCCCCACTAGTTCACCACTCAACTCAAGGCTGAGGTTCCTGGTCTCCTCACTAGTTCACCACTCAACTCAAGCGCTGAGGTTCCTGGTCTCCTCACTAGTTCACCACTCAACTCAAGATGTACCTGCAAAGTTCTGGTCTCTCCTGTAACAACTAAGACTGGGTTCTGTCTCCTACTTTTGACCAGTAACTCAAGAGCTTGGGGTTCCATGGTCTTCACTAGTTACCGTCAACTCAAAGCTGCGATAGGGTAATACTAAATGTCATCCACTAGTTAACCCTTGACTCAGCTCAAGAGCTAGGTTCCTGGCTCTGCCTACATGGTTCCCCAAACTCACTCAAGCGCTAGGTTCTGGTCTCTACTAGTTCACCGCTCAACTCAAGAGCTGAGGTTCCTGGTCTCCTCACTAGTTCACCACTCAACTCAAGAGCTGAGGTTCCAGGTCTCCTCACTAGTTCACCGCTCAACTCAAGAGCTGAGGTTCCTGGTCTCCTCACTAGTTCCCACTCAACTCAAGAGCTGAGGTTCCTGGTCTCCTCACTAGTTCACCACTCAACTCAAGAGCTGAGGTTCCTGGTCTCTCACTAGTTCACCACTCAACTCAAGAGCTGAGGTTCCTGGTCTCCTCACTAGTTCACCGCTCAACTCAAGGCTGAGGTTCCTGGTCTCCTCACTAGTTCACCACTCAACTCAAGAGCTGAGGTTCCTGGTCTCCTCACTAGTTCACCACTCAACTCAAGAGCTGAGGTTCCTGGTCTCCTCACTAGTTCACCACTCAACTCAAGAGCTGAGGTTCCTGGTCTCCTCACTAGTTCCCCACTCAACTCAAGAGCTGAGGTTCCTGGTCTCCTCACTAGTTCACGCTCAACTCAAGGCTGAGGTTCCTGGTCCCTACTAGTTCCCCTCAACTCAAGAGCTGAGGTTCCTGGTCTCCTCACTAGTTCACCGCTCAACTCAAGAGCTGAGGTTCCTGGTCTCCTCACTATTTCACCGCTCAACTCAAGAGCTGAGGTTCCAGGTCTCCTCACTAGTTCACCACTCAACTCAAGAGCTGAGGTTCCTGGTCTCCTCACTAGTTCACCGCTCAACTCAAGAGCTGAGGTTCCTGGTCTCCTCACTAGTTCCCCACTCAACTCAAGAGCTGAGGTTCCTGGTCTCACTAGTTCACCGCTCAACTCAAGAGCTGAGGTTCCTGGTCTCCTCACTAGTTCACCGCTCAACTCAAGAGCTGAGGTTCCTGGTCTCCTCACTAGTTCACCGCTCAACTCAAGAGCTGAGGTTCCTGGTCTCCTCACTAGTTCACCACTCAACTCAAGAGCTGAGGTTCCTGGTCTCCTCACTAGTTCACCCTCAACTCAAGAGCTGAGGTTCCTGGTCTCCTCACTAGTTCCCACTCAACTCAAGAGCTGAGGTTCCTGGTCTCCTCACTAGTTCACCGCTCAACTCAAGAGCTGAGGTTCCGGTCTCCTCACTAGTTCACCCTCAACTCAAGAGCTGAGGTTCCTGGTCTCCTCACTAGTTCACCGCTCAACTCAAGAGCTAGGTTCCTGGTCTCCTCACTAGTTCACCCTCAACTCAAGGCTGAGGTTCCTGGTCTCCTCACTAGTTCACCACTCAACTCAAGAGCTGAGGTTCCTGGTCTCCTCACTAGTTCACCACTCAACTCAAGAGCTGAGGTTCCTGGTCTCCTCACTAGTTCACCCTCAACTCAAGAGCTGAGGTTCCTGGTCTCCTCACTAGTTCACCACTCAACTCAAGCGCTGAGGTTCCTGGTCTCCTCACTAGTTCACCACTCAACTCAAGAGCTGAGGTTCCTGGTCTCTCACTAGTTCCCCACTCAACTCAAGCGCTGAGGTTCCTGGTCTCCTCACTAGTTCACCCTCAACTCAAGAGCTGAGGTTCCTGGTCTCCTCACTAGTTCACCCTCAACTCAAGAGCTGAGGTTCCTGGTCTCCTCACTAGTTCACCACTCAACTCAAGGCTGAGGTTCCTGGTCTCCTCACTAGTTCACCCCAACTCAAGCGCTGAGGTTCCTGGTCTCCTCACTAGTTCACCGCTCAACTCAAGCGCTGAGGTTCCTGGTCTCCTCACTAGTTCACCACTCAACTCAAGCGCTGAGGTTCCTGGTCTCTTCACTAGTTCACCACTCAACTCAAGCGCTGAGGTTCCTGGTCTCCTCACTAGTTCACCACTCAACTCAAGCGCTGAGGTTCCTGGTCTCCTCACTAGTTCACCACTCAACTCAAGCGCTGAGGTTCCTGGTCTCCTCACTAGTTCACCACTTAACTCAAGCGCTGAGGTTCCTGGTCTCCTCACTAGTTCACCACTCAACTCAAGCGCTGAGGTTCCTGGTCTCCTCACTAGTTCACCACTCAACTCAAGAGCTGAGGTTCCTGGTCTCCTCACTAGTTCACCACTCAACTCAAGCGCTGAGGTTCCTGGTCTCCTCACTAGTTCACCACTCAACTCAAGCGCTGAGGTTCCTGGTCTGCTCACTAGTTCACCATTTCAACTCAAGAGCTTAGGTTCCTGGTCTCCTCACTAGTTCACCACTCAACTCAAGCGCTGAGGTTCCTGGTCTCCTCACTAGTTCACCACTCAACTCAAGCGCTGAGGTTCCTGGTCTCCTCACTAGTTCACCACTCAACTCAAGAGCTGAGGTTCCTGGACTCCTCACTAGTTCACCACTCAACTCAAGCGCTGAGGTTCCTGGTCTCCTCACTAGTTCACCCTCAACTCAAGCGCTGAGGTTCCTGGTCTCCTCACTAGTTCACCACTTAACTCAAGCGCTGAGGTTCCTGGTCTCCTCACTAGTTCACCGCTCAACTCAAGAGCTGAGGTTCCTGGTCTCCTCACTAGTTCACCGCTCAACTCAAGAGCTGAGGTTCCTGGTCTCCTCACTAGTTCACCACTCAACTCAAGCGCTGAGGTTCCTGGTCTCCTCACTAGTTCACCACTCAACTCAAGCGCTGAGGTTCCTGGTCTCCTCACTAGTTCACCGCTCAACTCAAGCGCTGAGGTTCCTGGTCTCCTCACTAGTTCACCACTCAACTCAAGCGCTGAGGTTCCTGGTCTCCTCACTAGTTCACCACTCAACTCAAGAGCTGAGGTTCCTGGTCTCTTCACTAGTTCACCACTCAACTCAAGCGCTGAGGTTCCTGGTCTCCTCACTAGTTCACCACTCAACTCAAGCGCTGAGGTTCCTGGTCTCCTCACTAGTTCACCACTTAACTCAAGCGCTGAGGTTCCTGGTCTCCTCACTAGTTCACCACTCAACTCAAGCGCTGAGGTTCCTGGTCTCCTCACTAGTTCACCACTCAACTCAAGAGCTGAGGTTCCTGGTCTCCTCACTAGTTCACCACTCAACTCAAGCGCTGAGGTTCCTGGTCTCCTCACTAGTTCACCACTCAACTCAAGCGCTGAGGTTCCTGGTCTGCTCACTAGTTCACCACTCAACTCAAGAGCTGAGGTTCCTGGTCTCCTCACTAGTTCACCACTCAACTCAAGCGCTGAGGTTCCTGGTCTCCTCACTAGTTCACCACTCAACTCAAGCGCTGAGGTTCCTGGTCTCCTCACTAGTTCACCACTCAACTCAAGAGCTGAGGTTCCTGGTCTCCTCACTAGTTCACCACTCAACTCAAGCGCTGAGGTTCCTGGTCTGCTCACTAGTTCACCACTCAACTCAAGAGCTGAGATTTCTGAGTTTCTTGAAAACAAATTTCAATGATTCTCCCTGAACAGGATGGCCCTCTGTCTCTTCCTCAGGCTGACAGTACCTTCACCGTGCTGACAGTGTCTCCAATCTCCTGACAGTGTCTCCACCGTGCTGATAGTGCCTCCACCGTGCTGACAGTGCCTCCAAAGTGCTGACAGTGTCTCCACTGTGCTGACAGTGCTTCCACCGTTCTGACAGTGCCTCCACTTTGCTGATAGTGCCGCTACCGTGCTGACAGTGCCACCACCGTGCTGACAGTGCTGCCACCGTGCTAGCCGTGCCTCCACCGTAATGACAAGAACTACTTTCCACAAGAATTACTTTCCACATGCCAAGAATTACTTTCCACAAGCCAGGAATTTACTTTAAACTAGCCAGGAATTTACTTTAAACTAGCCAGGAATTTACTTTAAACTAGCCAGGAATTTACTTTCCACAAAGCAAGAATTTTTATCTCACCTTCTGTCTTCGCATTTACGCACGTATCAGACTCACTGCTATCCTATTTACATATTTTTCGTTTGCATTTTTCTTGCATCTGCGTACTTGACAACTTCACTCTTACTATATTTACATCATTCATTTTTTTTTTTCCAGCTGCTCTCTCTATATTCATATTTACATCATTTTCAATTCGCCACACGTCCCAAGTATGCAAAATCGTCTCATTCAGGGAATTTTTCACGTTCACTCCAGCACTGATACTCTACGTTCCTACGATGATAAAAATTGCACTCTTGCAGCGCGGTCCTCAGCGCCTCCTCACCGACCTCTCTTTAAAAATTAACCTCAATTTTTTCCCTCACATTCTTTATAGACTCATCTTGGGGTATTTCAACAAGCTTCCGCTGTCCCCCACCCCACATTCCACATTCATCTCGGTTCCTCTCTATACCCTCCCCAATGCATTTTCCTCATGCCTTCCACAATCCCCACGTTCTTCTCCACATTCTCCCGACATCCGCCAAGGGTTTGCGAGCGCTAATTGCATCATTCAACCGAGACTGCAGTTAGCATGTGTTGCTAACTTGCTGCCAGCAAAGGTCAAACACAGTCTGCAAGCACTTTCTTCCTCTCCCCCAGCCTCTGACGTGTTATTGTTGTTTTGTGTCCTTTATTATTTTGGTGATTATCACAAATAGTACAGCTACACAGCCGAACTCTTTCTCTGTACCAGACACAGACAGACACGGACTCCCAAGTAGCCGAACAGACAGATTAGCAGACACACGAGCAGACAAACCAACGGAGATGCCAGCAGGCATGCCAACAGACATACCAACAGACAAACCAACAGAGGCGCCAGAAGGCAGGCCAACAGATAACCCAACGGAGAGACCAGCAGGCAGGCCAACAGCGAAACCAACGGAGAGATCAGCAGGCGGGCCAACGAATATACCAACAGACAACCCAACGGAGATTCCAGCAGGCAGAAAAACAGAGATACAAACAGACAAACCAACGGAGAGGCCAGCAGACAGACCAACATACCAACAGACAAGCCAACAGAGAGGCCAGCAGGCAGGCCAACAGACATACAAACAGACAAACCAACGAAGAGAAGCCAGCAGGCAGACCAACAAACATACCAACAACCAGATTAACAGAAAAAATCACTCAGACCAACAGACAACAGACAAAGGTGGATGGAGACTGGGTTGTGAAAGGTTTGGAGAATTATTTTAGGAGGATTTCGGAGTGAATTATATCTTTCTTATTTGTATCAACAATTGTGTGTCTCAGCGTTGAATACCACGATTGTCTTATAGTATTGTTTCACATCAACCTAAGCTTTTTTTCAGTACCTAACCTAACCTAAGCTAACTTAATCTAAGCTAACCTATTCTAACCTAAGCAAGCCTAACTTTTCCTAGCCTAATTTAGCTTTATTTAATTTAACCAAACCTAACCTAAACTATTCTATCCTATCCTAAGCTAATCTAACCTATATACCACAGCCTCCTGTATCCCAGCTTCCTGTACCCTAGTATCATGTACCCCAGCCTCTTGTACCCTAGTCTCATGTACCCCAGCCTCCTGTACCCTATCCTCTTGTACCCCAGCCTCCTGCACCCTAGTCTTCTGTACCCCGGCCCCGTGTATCCCAGCCTCCTGTACCCCCAGTCTCATGAACCCCAGACTCTTGTTCACCAGCCTCCTGTAACTCAGTTAGAAGGTAGAGGAGCTGCAGCTCATTTTTCCCGAGATCAAGAGCTGAAGAAAATATCTTCAAATAGCTTAGGAGCTTTGGCTCAACACTCAAGAAACCCACTTAACTAAATTTGTCAAAATTCGCTCTGCAATCTGCAACTAACAATGATTAACTTGATTTAAAAACCGACTATAGCCGGCGTAGTGAGCCTCCCTGAGGAACCAAGCCAAAACTTTCAAACTTGAACACGCCATAAAATAAGATAGCAAAATGTTTAAAGTATGAAACTGCTCTGAATATACATTCCTTCGTTATTACATGGTAACTAATATTACAGTCTATTTATTCAAATTTGCAGTTGATTGACGCTGCCTAATAGCAACAATAACACTTCTTTGATGGAAACTACACCTGCACTGAAAGTTTGAAGTCGATTAGAAGAGACATATGCCAGTTATCACAAAGAAACCAATAATGACACATTTGCGACTATTTATTCTGCACAAGATTTATAGCTTCTTTACTTATCGCACAGAAGTATTTATACAGAGTTTTAAAAATAGCTCAGGTAAATTACCACCAATGTAGTGCAATAACAACCTGAACCTTCCTCTGTGTACGTTACACCAGCGATATAAATCTCAAACCGATCGGAAGATGCGTCGCCGAGTTATTGCCCATGTTTTCCATGTGTAATATAAATTGAGCTTTCCCACACGCCGGACAAACCAAAGCCTCCAAAGTTTCAAGCAACACTGGAAGAGGCGTTCTCCAGCACGAGAACCTTGGAGGAAGTAGAGAAACCTTCTGACAATCACTACAAGTACACTGGACCCCCGGAAATCGAGCATTCTTCATTCCAGAATGCTGTTCAAGTGCTGTTACCAAACTAATTTATTCCCATAAGGAAAGATGTAAATTAGATTAGTCCGTTTCAGACCCCAAAAATACACTTATAAAAGCACTTACAATAATAAACTTGCATAAAAGGGCGAGTTGGGAGTGTTCGATTTCCGAGGGTCCACTGTATCACTTTTTCCTGGATACGTAACAACTTAGCGGATATTTAATAATCAAGACCCGACAGTTTACCAGGAAATTATTACCCGAACTTTATTTCCCTGGGATGAGCTGAGAACTTAACGTATCTCGCTGATAATTTGACGTGGAAAGAGTAACACGAATATTAACACCACAAAAAATTATTCGTTCACAACATGAAAAAAATGCAACTGAATTTTTTTAAGAAGAAAAAAAAATGCTGAATATTGTATTCCCATGGGAAATATATGATGAGAATTATAATGAAAAAAAAATCAATATTGATAAATTATAGTATTATAAATAAAGACTACATAATTGTTTCTAGATAGATGTAACCACAAAAATAATGTTATGATGATAAAAAAAATGTTTAAGAGTTACTATTTTTTCTGAAAAACCTAAGCTAAAAATTATGAGTTGCAATGATTTAAAGCGGAAAATGTTTAGCGAGACTTTTAGCGACGGAGTTAAAATAGCGTGAAGTTTTAGCGGCGGAGTTAATATAGCGGTGAAGTTTCAGCGGCGGAGTTAATATAGCGGTAAAATTTTAGCGACGTAGTTAATATAACAGTGAAGTTTTAGCGGTGGAGTTAATATAGCGGAGAAGTTTCAGCAGCAGAGTTAATTTAGCGGTAAAATTTTAGCGGTGGAGTGTAATTTACTGGTAAAATTTTAGCGGCGGAGTTAATATAGCGTTGAAGTTTTAGCTGAGGAGTTAATTTAACGGTAAAATTTTAGCAACGTAGTTAATATAACAGTGAAGTTTTAGCGGTGGAGTTAATATAGCGGTGAAGTTTCAGCAGTGGAAGCAATTTCGCGGTAAAATTTTAGCACTGGAGTTAATTTAGCGGTGAAATTTTAGCGGCGGAGTTAATTTAGCGGTGAAATTTTAGCGGCGGAGTTAATATAGCGGTGAAGTTTTAGCAGCGGAGTTAATCTAGTGGCGAAGTTTTAGCAGCGGAATTTTAGCGAGAGCGAGTGAGGTGACAGCAATGAGTTGACATGAGAGGTGACAGAAATGAATTGACATGAGATGTGACAGCAATGAGTTGACGAGAGGTGACAGCAATGAGTTGACATGAGAGGTGACAGCAGTGAGTTGACATGAGAGGTGACAGCATTGAGTTGACATGAGAGGTGACAGCAGTGAGTTGACATGAGAGGTGACAGCATTGAGTTGACATGAGAGGTGACAGCAGTGAGTTGACATGAGAGGTGACAGCAGTGAGTTGACATGAGAGGTGACAGCAGTGAGTTGACATGAGAGGTGACAGCATTGAGTTGACATGAGTAGGTGACAATAGTGACATGAGTAGGTGACAACAGTGACATGAGTAGGTGACAACAGTGACATGAGTAGGTGACAACAGTGACATGAGTAGGCGACAACAATGAGCGAAAGGAGCAACGACGAAATACCAGTTGCAGAAATCTTAAAAAACTCTTAAAAATGAATATTTGTAAGGTTTAATACCTTAAAATGCCTTATATAAAACGACTTTTAACAAAGTCGTGCAAGGGTCTCCCATCAATTACTCCAGAAGTGTTAATGACACGATTGTACACAACTGGTTTGCTAATTTTGGGACTTACTTTCCACGGGTTCGAATCTTCCGAGCGGTTGAAAAGGTATCAGAGTTGACATTCGCTTGTCTGCTACTTAGTTAATGCCAGTTCTGTTTATTTCCATAAATTCTGAACTTGCACGAAGCTGAGTTTTGAGGCACAGAGTTTACAACCAGTGCATCTGTCACCTGTACCTCTGTCCAAGACACATACACACACTTGGTGCATTAAGAGGGTAGCTAAAACAATCAAGAAGCTCTGGAACCTCGAACCACAGAAAGTTTCTCTTAGGACAGAACAAATACACACACACACACACACAACACACATAGCCCCCGGTGGCCTAGTGGGTAAAGCTCTTGCTTCACGCACGGAGGGGCCGGGTTCAATTCCCGGTGGGGCAGAAACATTTCGAAGTGTTTCCTTACATACACATACACACACACATATATACAACAGGCCTAGTGTCTAATTGACACGTGCCTAGGACAAAATGGTAACTAACACACACACACTGTTATCTTGACGTTAGTGTGGGAGTGCAGCCTAGTATCTTCATGTAATCAACAACATATTCTAGGCAGTTTTCTACATGGTATAAAGCGTCCAGGATATAGACTGTCATCGTCAGGCAAGTGTAGAGAGTACGTCACCGCTTCTGTATTATTTGTGATCGTTTGTAAGTATTGCTGCTGTCAGTATCACTTACTTACCTCAAGTTCCATAACAATATCTTTCGTCGCACTCACTATTTTTTTCGTTCCTCACGTGACTCATAAAATTTGATAGAATAGGAAAGAGAAAAGAACCTCGGAGTGGAAATCATACCAGACCTTTCCTCTGAGGTGAACGTAAACAGAATAACATCGAAGACATTTACAAAGGTGGCAGATATAAGACCATCCTTCAGGAATTTCATCATGAAACATTCAAAGCACTGCACATGACACGTAACGCCAGTACTGGAGTACGCAGCGCTAGTATGCAACCCTCGTCTCATCTAGTATACAGAGAAATTTGAGTGTTGAGGTTCGTTACAAGGCTGATCTGAGGATTACCAGAGCTGGTATATGACGATGGGTTAGGAGACCAAGATGGAAGAGTCTGAGGAGACGTGATCACAGCTTACAAAGTACTCAGAGACATAGACAAAGATGGTAAGGGCAAACAATACGTGATTGGAGGAAGCAACAGAAGGGAAAATGGGACACAAATCAAAGGTGAAAAAGACATAAAAGTGAGTTTTTCTTCAGTGTGGGAAAGTGACTGAGGGAATGTATGAGGGAGTGAGGTAGTGGGAGTTAGCTCAGTGTGAGGAGACACGAGAGAGAGCCCTGAAGAGCAGGGAGCTGGAGCTCAACACAGGCAGACACAACTACAGACACCAGACCAAGCTCAAAACTCAGTAACATCACCATCACTAACACCATAACTGTCACCATCAACCTCCATTACAATCACTGTCACCGTTATTATCAATATCACCACCACCATCATCATCACACTCACAATCACCTTCACACTCACCATCACCCTCACCATCAAAGTCACTGTCACCCTCACTTTCACTTTCACCATCACAAACCCAAAATGCAAATATCACATCATATGTCTTATTAATATTAAAAAAAAAACACGCACTAAACCCGCATGACTCATACTGTGCTGTATGTTTGTACTCTTAAGAAATCTTCGACGACGTCTGAACGCGTTCTTGAGTACCAGCGGTGTTCAACGCAGTGTTAACAAGCAAAACTGTTGAACAGTCTGCGTAAGTAAGACTCCGTCGAGGGGAGAAGAGTGACTGTCTGGAGGCTGATGAGGGACTCTTGATCTAAGGAATTGGAGCACTCTTACCTTTAATCGGATCTCAGAAATCTATATTTCTCGTCTCTCACGTGTTTGTGACACCTATAAATGTAACGATATAAATAATGCACATAATGATGTAATAATAATAATAATAATAATAATAAAAACAGTAATAATAATAATAATAATAATAATAATAATAATAATAATAATAATAATGATAATAATAATAATAATAATCAGAAGAAGAAGAAAAGAAGAAGAAAAATATTAAGAATTAGAATAATAACAATAATAATAAACAATAAGATTATTACTAGGGTTGTTTTGCAGCGTCTTCAGTGGGCGTGAAAAGTGTACGTTGATCTTGTCTTTGAGAAAGTGTGTTGGTGTCGCGCTCACACCAAGGCATCAAGAAACAAACGTGTGTCGTAAGTACCTAATTATTACCCTCCTGACCTGGTCTGGGTTAATCCCTCATGTGGTCTGGCTAAATCCCTCACGTGGTCTGAGTTAATCCTTCACGTACTCTGGGTTAATCTCTCACGTAGTCTGGGTTAATCCCACAGTTTCTCGCTGACAGAGTTACTACCTCAAGACTTGTCTGTAAGTTTTATAAGGGGCTCAGGGAATTTCTTATAGGGAGGCAAACCTAATCGTTTGTGGGTATTATGAGAAAGAAGCCTTGACGTACAGTGGTGCAGTGAGGTACAGTGGTGCTGTGAGATACAGTGGTGCTGTGAGGTACAGTGGTGCTGTGAGGTACAGTGGTGCTGTGAGGTACAGTGGTGCTGTGAGGTACAGTGGTGCTGTGAGGTACAGTGGTGTTGTGAGGTACAGTGCTGCTGTGAGATACAGTGGTGCTGTGAGATACAGCATAACTTCAACTCAGTATAAAAAGAGTATACCTAGCCTATACTTTGTCTGCGGTCTTCTTTGCCCTTCCCCGATCTTCATAACTTTGCATTTAGCGGTGTTAAATTCGAGAAGCCAGTTGCTGGACCACGTGAGTTCGAGGTGCTGTGAGTCAGTGGTCATCTGATTTAATTTTCCTCATTAATTACATTATCTGCGAACAGAGACTTGTGAGTCTATCGTTCCATCATGTCATTCTCATATACCAAAAATAGCACTGGTCCTAGGACTGACCCTTGTGGGACCCCGCTCATCACAGGCGCCCACTGTGATACCTCATCACGTACCATGACTCGTTGCTGCCTCCCTGTCAGGTATTCTCTGATCCATTGCAGTGCCCTTCCTGTTATACGTGCCTGATCTTCTAGCTTCTGCATTAATCTCTTGTGAGGAACTGTATCTAAGGCCTTCTTGCAGTCCAATAAAATGCAGTCAACCCACTTATCTCTCTCGTGTCATACCTCTGTTACCTTGTCACAAAACTCCAGGAGGTTTGTGACACAGGATTTGCCTTCCCTGATTCCGTGCTGATTGTCATTTATAATCTTGTGCCGTTCCAGGTGCTCTACCACTCTCCTCCTGATAATCTTCTCCATGACTTTGCATACTATACATTTCAGTGACACTGGTCTATAGTTTAGTACCTCGTTTGCTGTCTTCCATACCTCAGGTAGTTGCCCAGTTTCGAGTGATGTGTTGAAGATCGTGGTTAGTGGCACACAGCGTCTCTGCTCCCTCTCTAAGGACCCACGGGGAAATGTTGTCCGGTCCCATTGCGTTTGAGGTATCAAGGTCACTTAGCAGCTTCTTCACCTCCTCCTCAGTTGTGTGTATGTCATCCAACACTTGTTGGTATATTCCTTGTTTATGTCCCCTCTGTTCTGTCTTCCCAAAGTCCTTCCTGTCTCCACTGTAAATACTTCCTTAAATCTCGTGTTGAGCTCCTCGCATACCTCTTGATCGTTTATTGAGTTCCCAACCTTGTTTCCTCAACCTGATCACCTGGTCTTTGACTCTTGTCTTCCTCATAATGTGGCTATACAGCAGTTTCGTGTCAGACTTGACTTTCGATGCAATGTTGTTTTCGTACTGTCGCTTGGCCTCCCTTCGTATCTGTGCATACTCGTTTCTGGCTCGTCGACTAATCTCCTTATTTTCCTGGGTCCTATGTCTTCTGTACTTTTTCCATTCTCTAGTGCACTTAGTTTTTGCCTCCCTGCACCTTCGGGTAAACCAAGGGCTCGTTCAAGTCTTCCCATTATTTCTGTTGCCCTTGTGTGTGTGTATGTATGTGTGTATGTGTGTGTGTGTGTGTGTGTGAGTGTGTGTGTGTGGGGGTTGGTGGGTGTGGTGAGTGTTTGTGTGTGTGTGTTTGGCTCTCAGGTTAAGTTAATTCTGACTCCAGACAGAGTACGTCCTCCATTCCTTTGTTCAGCTTTCTCGGCTTTGGTTGTTTATGATCCTTCTTTAGTCTTATTACATGATCCTTGACAGTTGTCTTCCTTATTATGTGACTATGTAGTAGTTTCGGTTCAGCGGCACCTTCAGTTCCAACGTCATTCTCAAATTGTCTCCCAACCATCCTTCCTGTCTACTTCACTTCTCTTGCCGTCTTGTTTTGCATTCTCTTTTACTGGCATTTTCTCTTCTGATCATTGCCTCCTCATACACACTTCAGGAATGATAAACAACTCACTGGCCATTTTTTTAAGCAATTAGTTGAAAATTACCCCACTTCAGTACATATTAGTTTCTCCGAGTGAGTCATCACGCTGGAACTAGTCTTTAGTCTCCGGTAATATTCTTCTTTAACTATCCTTGTGTTTACTACTACGAATACAAATACTACTGAATTAACACTCTTCCCCTTTTTTTCACCCCACCAAAAATATTAGCGTCCTCTTTCTCATTCATCATTTCCTCTCTCTCCCCTTCCCCTCAGCAAATTATCCTTCTCCTCCATTATCATATCTTCTCCCCCTTCCCCTCAATAAATTCTTCTTATTTTCTTTCTGCATCTTTTCTTGTTTTTACTCTGCCTCAAAAAAATTTTCTTTTCTTTCTGCATCTTTTATTGTTTTCACTCGTCCTCAAGAAATTATTCTTCTCTTTTTCTTCCTTTACAATTTCTTCTCTCTTCCCCCTCAACAAATTACCCTCCTCTTTCTCCTCCATCATTTCTTCTCTCTCCCTCTTCTTCAAAAATACTCTACTGCCTCCTCCTCCTCCTCCCTGGGTACAATTACTCAGGCTTCCCTCCACGCGCTCGCCTCTCTATATAAATTTCCATCAAGTCCACTTCTATAAATTCCTATCCTAAGGTCTTATTTTCTCTATAAATTCATTGTCGGGTCCCAGAGGTTACCTTGTGGACTCTATACTGAACATATTTAGTTACGTTCTCCTAGGGAAGGTATACTGAACATATTTAGCTACGTTCTCCTAGGGAAGGTATCTGAACATATTTAGCGACGTTGTCCTTCCTGGAGTCTACCTGATAACATAAGAACATAAGAAAGGAGGAACACTGCAACAGGCCTGTTGGCCTATACTAGGCAGGTCCTTCACAATCCGTCCCACTAACAGAATATTTGCTCAACCCAATTTTCAATGCTACCCAAGAAATAAGCTTTGACAATTCTACCCACTCATGCTCGAGTCCCACTCAAATCCAACCCCTCTCACTCATGAATTTATCCAACCTACATTTGAAACCACCCAAGGTCCTAGCTTCAATAACCCTACTAGGCAGACTGTTCCACTCATCAACTACCCTATTTCCAAACCAATACTTTCCTATATCCTTTCTAAATCTAAACTTATCTAACTTGAATCCATTATTGCGGGTTCTCTCTTGGAGAGATATCCTCAAGACCTTATTTATATCCCCTTTGTTAATACCCATTTTCCACTTGTATACCTCGATCATGTCTCCCCTCATTCTACGTCTTACAAGTGAATGTAATTTTGAGGCTGTTGATCACGATAAAGAATTCGATATTGTTTATTTAGACTTTAGTAAGGCTTTTGATAGAGTACCGCACCAGAGACTGTTAAAGAAAGTGGCAGCTCATGGCATTGGGGGAAAAGTGCTGTCATGGATCGAGTCATGGCTCACCAATAGGAAGCAGAGAGTGTGCATAAATGGGGTTAAATCCGAATGGGGACTTGTAACAAGTGGTGTTCCACAGGGATCCGTCTTAGGCCCATTGTTATTTATAATATATATCAATGACCTTGACGAGGGAATTACTAGTGATATGAGCAAATTCGCCGACGACACGAAGATAGGTAGGATAATTGATTCAGGAAGATTTAGACAAACTCAACGCCCCCGAGGCCCGGGCTCAAGGCTTATTCCTTGGGTTCAAAGCTTATTCCTTGGGTTCAAAGCTTATTCCTTGGGTTCAAAGCTTATTCCTTGGGTTCAATGCCTATTCCTTAGGTTCAAAGCTTATTCCTTGGGTAATATTGAAAATGGGTTGGGCGAATATTTTTTTAAGTGGGTTTCAATATCACATGGACCTGCCAAGTATGGGCTAACAGGCCTATTGCAGTGTTAGCCTCGCAGTATATCAGGGCCTGATCAACCAGGTTGTTACTGACGGCCGCATGTAATCCAACGTACGAACCACAGCCAGGTACCTGTCCAGCTCTCTCTTGAAGACGGCTAGGGTTCTAATGGTAATCCCCCTTATGTATGCTGGGAGGCAGCTGAATAGTTTTGGGCCCGACACTTATTGTGTAATCTCTTAATGTGCTCACGGCACCCCTACTTTTCTTTGGGGGATGTTGCACCACCTGCCGAGTATTTTGCTTTCATAGAGAATGATTCCCGTATACAGATTTGGGAGTAGCCCTCTAGGTTTTTCCAGGTGTAAATTATGATGTACCTTTATCGCCTGTGTCCCAAGGAGTACAGGGTGTACTGAACATATTTAGCGACGCTGTCCTAGGGAGAGTATACCTGAACATATTTACCAACGCTCTCTTAGGAAGGGTATACTGAAGATATTTAGCGATGCTCTCCTAGGGAAGGGCAAGGCTTCTAAGCGGAGAGCCAGCACCGTTTTCTTGTTTCAGATTGTTACTGTTTTATTACTGATGTAGATACTGTTTTGGTTGTTGTTGTTGTTGCTGCTGTTATTGTTCCTGATGTTACTGTTGCTACTTGTGTAGTTGATGTAACTTTATCCCCTGTTGTTACTCTTACTACTCCTGTTGTTGACGTTACTGTCTCCGCTGTTGATATTATTACTCACGTTGTTGCTGTTACTGCTCCTTTTGTTATTGTTACTGCTTCTGTTATTTTTCCTGTTTTTGGCACTGCTTCTGTTGTTGCTGTTACTGCGTCCTGTTGTAAAGCAGTCTCTCTTCTCTTCTCTCACCGGACTGCATGTTTCGGTAGACATCATAAAGCTCATTCCTGAGCGAAACATCGTGTGGTATAAAGCCTTCGAGTGGCTTTTGATCCAAGGAACTGGATTTGTCCTCCCCTTCCTTCCTTGGATCGAACCTGATTGCCTCCGATTTTTCAGTCGCTGTATGACCCCTACGGGTTTAATGATAACCCTAAATATAATACATATGATAATAATCATAATAATAATACTAACAAGAGTAATAATAATATCATTACTGTTGTTATTATTATTTTTATTATTATTATTATTATTATTATTATTATTATTATTATTATTACGTTTATTATTATTATCATTATTATTGCTTATAATTCTGTTGGTTCCATTATTTCTGTTGTTATTGCTCTTGTTTGCAGTAGTTTCGTCTATAAATAACTTCCTAGTTGGTGAAGGTGTGGCTGTTGTTTTTATTATTGCTGCTGTTGCTGTTACTGACAATGGTTAGATAACTTCCGTTAACAGTGACACTGCTGGAACTAATGGCGCTGTTATTTTTGTGTCGGAGTTGC
Organism: Cherax destructor; assembly: GCA_009830355.1. NCBI lineage: Eukaryota > Metazoa > Arthropoda > Malacostraca > Decapoda > Parastacidae > Cherax > Cherax destructor. The sequence goes on along the minus strand of WNWK01007201.1, from coordinate 78,231 downwards.
TTTTGCTGTTGGTTTTAATGTTGTTCCTTGAGCTTTTACTTTTTCTGCAGCTGTTGATTTTCCCGTTGCTGTTGCCTCATTTGTTGCCGTTGTTGTATTATTTTTAGAATTATTGAATGTCGTTGTTGATTCTGTTGTTGTTTTCGTTGATATTGTTGCTGGCGTTGATATTACTGTTTTTTGATGTTGTAACTCTTACTACTGATGTTGTTATTTCTGCTGTTGTTGATGTTGCTGCTGTTAGTACTACCGTTGCGGCTTTGAATACTACTGCTGTTCCAGTTACTGTTGTTCCTGCTCACACTGACACTATTGCAACTACTACGGCTGTTTTAACTGCTGATACTATTGTAGTTGCTGCTGATACTTCTGTTGTTGCTCCTGATACTTTTGTTTTTGCTGTTGATACTACTGTTTTTACTATAGATACTAATGTTATTGCTGCTGATACTACTGTTGCTTATACTACTGCTGTTACACCCAAATAACCCGCACATAGAGAGGAGCTTACGACGACGTTTCGGTCCGACTTGGACCATTTACAAAGTAATGGTCAGCTCCTCTCTCCTGTGTGTGGGTTATTTGTGTATTGTTCCCGTCAGGGTATTGTGCGTTTTTGTTACTGCTGTTGTTGCTGCTGATACTACTGTTGTTGCCGCTGATATTTCTGTTGTTGCTGCTGATACTACTGTTGTTGCCGCTGATACTTCTGTTGTTGCTACTGGTAATACTGTTGTTGCTGCTGGTACTACTGTTGTTGCTGCTGGTAATACTGTTGTTGCTGCTGGTAATACTGTTGTTGCTGTTGGTACTACTGTTGTTGCTGCTGATACTACTATTGTTGCTACTGGTAATACTGTTGTTGCTGCTGGTACTACTATTGTTGCTGCTGGTAATACTGTTGTTTCTGTTGGTACTACTGTTGTTGCTGCTGATACTACTATTGTTGCTACTGGTAATACTGTTGTTGCTGTTGATACTACTTTTGTTACTACTGGTACTACTATTATTGTAGCTGATGATACTGTTGTTGCTGCTGTGATTACTATTGCTGTTGCTGCTTATGTCACTGTTGTTTCAACTAATAACACTATTGTTGTTGCTGACACTTCCTTTGTTGCTCATGCTGATACCATTGTTGTTGATGCTGATACTGCTGTTGTTGCTGCTCATAGGACTGCTGTTGCTGCTGATACTACTGTTGTTGCTGCTGACACTACTGTTGTTACTGCTGATAGAGCTTGTCTTGTTGTTAATGCTACTGCTGATACTGCTCTTGTCACCGCTGATGCTACTGCTATTGCTGCTGCTGATACTGCTGTTGTTTCTAATGATACTGCTGTTGGTGCTGTTGATACTACTGTTGTTGTTGCTGATACTGCTGTTGCTGCTGCTGATACTACTCTTGTTGCTGCTGGTATTCTACTGTTGTTAGTAATGATACTGCTGTTGTTGCAGCTGGTACTACTCTTGTTGCTGCTGGTACTACTGTTGTTAGTAATGATACTGCTGTTGCTGCTGCTGGTACTACTGTTGTTAGTAATGATACTGCTGTTGTTGCTGCTGATACTACTTTGTTGCTGCTTGTACTACTGTTGCTGTTGCTAATGCCTCTGTTGCTGCTGTTAATACCTCTGTTGCTGCTGCTGTTAATACCATTGTTGCTGTTGCTAATGCCTCTGTTGCTGCTAATACCTCTGTTGATGCTGCTGTTAATACCACTTTGCTGCTGTTAATATCACTGGTGCTGCTGCTAATACCACCGTTGCTGCTACTGATGCTATTGTTGTTGTTGCTAATACTACTGTTGCTGAAACAGATACTATTGTTGCTACTTTTGCATCTCCTATTTTGCTGTCGTTTTTGATGTTTTTGCTGCCTCTGTTGTTGTTGTTACTGTTTTTGTTTTCGTGATTCGTTTTCCTCAAGTCGTCTGTACCTACCTAACTCTCGTTTACGTCATTTTGTATTGATTAAGGCAGCACTAATATTGTGTAATGTGTCTGTCTGTTTATTTCCCTGTGTCGGTCTGTTTACCTCTCTGTGTCTGTCTGTTTACCTCCTTGTGTTTGTCTGTTGGCCTCCCTGTATCTGACCGTTTACCTCTCTATGTCTGTCTGATGGCCTCCCTGTGTTTGTTTGTTTACCTCCCTCTGTTTGTCTGTTTGCCTCCCTGGGTCTGTTTACCTCCCTGTGTCTTTCTGATGGCCTTCCTGTGTTTGTCTGTTTACCTCCCTGTGTCTGTCTGTTCGCCTCCTTGTGTCTGTTTACCTCCCTGTGTCTGTTTGTTTACCTCCCTGTGTCTGTTTGTTTACCTCCCTCTGTTTGTTTACCTCCCTGTGTCTGTCTGTTTACCTCTCTGTGTCTGTTTACCTCCCTATCTTTGGTTTCCTTCCTGAGGTCTACATATTTACACACCTGTGTCCGTTTTTCCTCCTGCGTCTATTTACCTTAGTATGTCTGTTTGTGTACCTTCCACTGTTTACCTCCTTGTTTTTGTCTCGTTACCTCCCTGTGTATTTGTTTATCTTCCTGTGTGCTGTTTACCTCTTTGTAAGTTTGTTTACCTCCCTGTGTTTTTATGTTTTACCATCCTGTGTCTGTTTACCTCTCATATCTGTTTGTTTACCATCCTGTATCTGTTTGCCTCCCCATGTCTGTTTGTTTACCATCCTATGTCTGATAGCCTCCCATGTATGTGTGTTTACCATCCTGCGTCTGTTTACCTCCCCCATGTCTGTTGGTTTACCATCCTGTGTCTGTTAGTTTACCTCCTGTGTCCGTTTACCTCCCCATATCTGTTTGTTTACCATCCTGTGTCTGTTTGTTTACCATCCTGTGTCTGTTTACCTCCCCATTTTGTTTGTTTACCATCCTGTGTCTGTTTACCTCCCCATGTTTGTGCGTTTACCATCCTGTGTCTGTTTACATCCTCATGTCTGTTTGTTTATCATCCTGTGTCCGTTTACCTCCCCATGTCTGTTTGTTTACCATCCTGTGTCTGTTTACCTCCCCAAGTCTGTTGGTTTACCATCCTGTGTTGTTTGTTTACCATCATGTGTCCGTTTACCTCTCCATGTCTGTTTGTTTACCATCCTGTGTCTGTTTATAATCCTGCTTCTGTTTACCTCCCCATGTTTGTTTGCTATCCTGCGTCTGTTTACCTCCCCATGTTTGTTTGTTTACTATCCTGTGTCCGTTTACCTCCTAATGTCTGTTTGTTTACCATCCTTTGTCTGTTTGTTTACCATCCTGTGTCTATTTGTTTACCATCCTGTATGTTTGTTTACCATCATGTGTATGTTTGTTTACCATCATGTGTCTGTTTGTTTACCATCCTGTGTCTGTTTACCATCCTGTGTCTGTTTACCATCCTGTGTCTGTTTGTTTACCATCCTGCGTCTGTTTACCTCCCCATGTCTGTTTGTTTGCTATCCTGCGTCTGTTTACCTCCATATGTCTGTTTACCATCCTGTGTCTGTTTACCTCCCTTTGTCACTTTGACTCTAAAGTAATAAATTTTAAACAAAAATATTGTAATTTTATTGGTACACTCGAAATATTCTGAAAAATCCGTAAATTATCATAATTTTAATCAAAACAGCTTTACAGTTTTATTGTATTGGACACTGTTTCCCTCCCAGTGTCTGTCTGTTTACCTTCCTTTGTCTGTTTGTTTACCTTCCTGTGTCTGTTTGCTTGCCTTCCTGTGAACGTTATGTTACCTTCCTGTGAACGTTATGTTACCTTCCTGTGTCTGTTTACCTCCTGTGTCAGTTTTCTTGCCTTCCTGTGTACGTTTTGTTACCTTTCTGTGTCTGTTTTGCTTACCTTCCTGTGTCTGTTTTGTTTATCTTCCAGTGTCTGTTTGCTTCCTGTTTCTGTCTGTTTAACTTTTGTGTCTGCTTGTTTACCTCCCTGTTTCTGTTTGTTTACGTTCGTTTGCCTGTCTGTTTACCTTTTTCTGTTTGTTTCCTTATTCAACTTGTCTACTTCTTTTATCTTCCCTCCCTCCATCCCCCCTCTCTCTCCCCTGTCATCCATTACCCTTTCTCCTCTCTCTCTCTCTCTCTCCTCTCTCTGTCTCCCACCCTGTCAACCACTCTCCCTACCTCTCATCCAGTCCTTCTTTCCCTCTCATCCACTCTCTCTCCCCTCACTCAATTTCCATTTTCCATTTCCGTCCCCGCACTCCGCCCTCCACTTAATGTCCGGAGTAGCAAATTCGCCTCCATTTATGTTGATGATATACGGAATGCCTCCAGGAGCGGATATTCCACCTTCCTTCTCAAGAGGATTCTCAGTGGGTAGTGTGAACCATTCACTCACCTTCTGAGGCGGGTGCTGGAATGTCTAGTGTACACACGATGTGCAGTTTCAATGGTTAAGCTGCAATTAATGTGGGTATTTGAATATTTAGTTTTCTTTTAACGCGGTTATTTGAATGTTATTGTAATTTTATTGTGAGTGTTTGAATGTGTAGGCCGCTTTTAACGAAGCTATCTGAAATTACATTGTGTATTTCACTGAATAAGACATTTTTTGGCTGTTTAGAGTACTTTAGAGACGGGTACATAAATATTTAAAAGTACTTTAAACATGAATGTTTAAAGTACTTTAGAGACGAGCACATGAATGTTTAGAGTACTTTAGAATCGGGTACATGAATGTTTAGATTATTTTAGAGATGGGTACATGAATGTTTAGAGTAATTTTGAGGGGAATACTTGTCTAGAGTACTTTAGAGATGGGTACTTGAATGTTTAGAGTACTGAGAGGGGAACCTGAATATTTAGAATATTTCTTAGACGAATATTTGATTATATAGAGGACATCTAGAGGAGGCAGGTGACTCTTCGGAACATTTCTGAGAGAGGAATCTGAGGAGTCGATTTTATAACCGAATTAATTACAAAAAAATATATTTACTTTGCGAGTTTCAGTATTCAGAGCAGTTTTGAAACGCAAGCTGTCTAAAATCTTCAACAAGAAAGTCAATGTTTATAATTATCATAGGAATTATAGCAGCTTTAATTAATGTAAATCCGTAATACCCCTCAAAAAAAAAGTAAAAAAAAAAATCACCAAATACGAAGAAAAAACACCAAATATGCAGAATAAATATCCACCAACACAAATTTATCCCCAAAAGGTGGAACAACTACAGTCAAATCCGAAAAGAAGAGAGAAAGAAAGTTGCACCAGTCAGGGAAAAATCCTTTTCTTTTCAGTGATTGTAACAAAGGCGACGTATCGGAGATCACAAGAACTGAAGTTGTTGTATAGGTTCTTGATGCGAGGTATCGGAGATCACAAGAACTGAAGTTGTTGTATAGGTTCTTGATGCGAGGTATCGGAGATCACAAGAACTGAAGTTGTTGTATAGGTTCTTGATGCGAGGTATCGGAGATCACAAGAACTGAAGTTGTTGTATAGGTTCTTGATGCGAGGTATCGGAGATCACAAGAACTGAAGTTGTTGTATAGGTTCTTTGAATGCCGTAATTTAAATATTACTGTTCAATGTTATATACGAGGATATAGTCAAACGTGAGAAAAGCTGTTTCACCAGCTGAGTGCCAGCGGCTCTGGAGCAAACGCCTAGCTTGCTGAGCACCAGAGTCTTGTCTAGTGTGGCCTGGTGTGCATAGTACTGCGTACTTTGTCCCAAAGTATGTAGGTTAAAGTCTCCTATGGCGTGAGAAAAATATTTGTAAAATATTTTTTTTCTCCCAGCAACCACTGGAAGAGGACAAAAATGTTGCTCTGGGCCCTTCACGTTGCAACTTCAATGCTCCTTCAGGAGCAATGCAATGATAAAAGAGGAATGCAGGAGAGCCCAAGGCAGTGTGTTGAGGGACACAGTCCATCCAGGAGAGACGGAAGTCAACATCTCGAGGACCCAGCCAGGCTGTCACCCCAAGTGCCAGATGTCAGGAAGAGTGTTTCAAGTAATGATGGAAATGACAGATAATCCCATAAACGTCACAAACATGGAAGCTAACGATAATATATAACCCATATAACCTACAGCAAGCCTACTGCGTAGACACTATAGTTCACTTACAATTGTGCAACACCTTAGGCCACAACCCACAAAAATACATGCTCCCCAAACTGAGATAGAAAGGTCTGACCTATAGTCATTACAGACCAGACATGAGTAAATGGGAAATAAATATAATGTAAGGGCAGGCAAACGTCCTATTATTCGTGCTAAGTCACGACCGAACCGGTCTGCCTCAGCTACACTTGGGTTCGGGTCACTTGGGTTCGGGCAACACCAATGTGGATGGTCTGCGGCTCGAGGTGTGTGCAAAGGAGAAATCTGGGACAGTCAACAGGAAATTCCTCGCATGTGGAGCTCTAACTGCCAGAAGTCAAACTTGTCCTTCCCCGACAACACTCACAAGCGTTGGTGACACTATATTATCTACTTCTGGGCTATCCCAAATTGACTGATTGTAGTTGTTGGGTTGAACAAGTCTGCCTGAAGAGCATGTTAGCACTACCCTGACTCCATCAATAAACTTTTGATCACGAACACCAACATCGTCCCTAAGGAGTTCAGGGAGAATCGCTGCTACAAGATCACTGGATACAATACATGAAGACAGAAAAGCAGGGAATGTAATCAGTGAAGCTCTTCTGACACCAATATCTCCCAGATGGACAGGAAGTGTAACTTAGTCCCACTGATCATCTTCTAGAGTTATGTTGAGTATTTTTGTGAATATCTACCATTGGAGACTAAATGAGCAGTATATGGATGTCATATGAGGGTGCACATCTTAGAACATATGTTAGCCTGGGCAGACTCAAGCACTTTGTAAGTAGGTACAAGGCGTCATGGGCGTCTAGATGGCATATTCGCTGGTCCATCCTCTTCAAATCGTCCATTTTGTTCTTTTCTTGAGATTGCGTCAGTGATGTAAGTTCCAAGAGGTGATCCAAGCAAGACCCTATTTGTGAGAACATTGGTTGACGCACCTGGCAGTATGTATCTCACTGCACTGATCACTTTCTGATTGGCTGAGATGATTTTTTACTTGGATGGATTAAGGATGAGTCCTATAACCTGTCCTCCCAGTGTCTTTACCTGAGCAAGATCTACTAAAAGGGACTTCTTTGTGCCTGGCAATGTGCCATCATCCAGAAACCAGATGTTTAGTTCACTGGTCAAACTTGGCGAATAGTTTTACTATTGTATTGTCCTCGGGCAGGTTTTTGATATACGCTCTTGCTGCATGAACCGCTGCTTTGTTGCTTTGAGGGACCCCAAAACCAAGCTGGTTTGGTTGAAGCATCGTGACCGCCTCTGTGCGAATACTTCAGACGGTAGTTTTAAAAACGAAGCTTGTTGCTCACGGCAATTGGCCTAATTCCTCCATCTTATTTTTTAAGGGCACAAAGCGGTGCACCAAAGAAGAAAAGTTAAATTTTGTCAGGAATCAGACCAGCCAAGGAGTTATTACCGAACCTTGTGATCTCTGATAGAAGAGTCACTGCAGTCTCCCCGAGAACTGGATTAGTAATTTCTTTGAAATACTGGGGTCCTATTCCAGTGTAGACCCCAGCAGAACAAGACAGAATGACATAATTGCTTTGTTAACGTCTGATTTTGCACAAACTGTTGTTTCAATGTGGGAACAGTGGGGTTACAACTGTTGGTGTCCCTAGTTACCCTGGCTGGGTGTTTCTTTCTAAGTGTCAGCATCCCTGGGGGCAATTGTATCTTCGCTAGTGATTATCTTGATGGTGTCCACCGTGTTAGCTTCCTCAATTTTTGCTCACCTGGACTCTACTTTTCTTACTGTAACTGGAACGATTATAGGGTCTGTCACTCTCGTTTTTGAGGTGATGGGGAAGGCGAATGAAGTTGTCAGCTCTGGGAAAGTCACTTAATGATTTAATTACCGATGAAACTTGCGACTTGCCGCCTCTCTCCGTCACGACTAAGGAGACTGCCAGAAAGTAGCAAGCTGTGCCTTGCCTTGTTGGTGCATGGAGCACTTACGATAGTGCAACCTTCGTTTGATTTTTTTTCAGGAGGCCTGAGTTTCCCATCTGCGTTTGGACGGGCTGCTTTGGAATTATGTGAAAGGGACCTAGTAGCTGTTTCTTTGATTACAAGTTAGAATCCTACTGTAGACTGAGAGATATTTGCAAATAATTTCTCCCACTTGTGAATTGCTAAGCATTCTGAAATCTCTGATAAAATACCTTATCTCTAGCCTGTTGCTAAGGGGTATGGGATCCACCATCTAGCTTCGGCTAGGCGCTCATACTGTGTACTTTCTTATGTATATATATATATATATATATATATATATATATATACTGTGTACTTTCTTATGTATATATATGTATATATATATATATGTCGTGCCGATTAGGTAAAACTGGTCAATTAGCAAGAACTCATCTAAAATTGAGTCCTTTCTAAAAAAAATTCTTATACGTTTAAAGATATATTTTTTTCATTTATGTTAATGTAAGAATTTATAATTTTGTACCAAGAGAAACTCTGAAAACCTACCTAACCTTATTACAACAAGCGCAATTTAATTTAGCCTAACCCAACTAAATATATTTTAGATACGTTAACATTAATTTAATAATAAACAAACACAATGAAATATATTTTTTTCGTTATGTTCAGAATGATTTTAGCGAAATTATTGCATACACAAATTTTCACTTGTCTTATATGGCAAGGTGAGCGTTGCTATTTAAGCCAAAATAGCAAGTTTTACCTAATCGGCACGACATATATACAGCCGCTGAAAACGGCTGTACGGTCTCCTTCTGTAATGTCTCCTCCCCAGGGACTCTTCCCCCCTCTTCACACCTAGGTGTGAATTTTCGCACCTATGTGCTAATGACCCTCCCGCCCCGCCCCTAGCCTCCCCCCACGCCCCTCACCCGGACCCCTTACGCCCCTAGCCGGAACCCCCCACGCCCCACACCGCCCCCTTCTGCAGCGCCTTCTGCATCCTCCGGATCGCCCCCGCACCCTCTATCCCCCGCCGGCGCCCCCCACGCCCCGCGCCGCCCCGCGCGCCCCCTTCTATAGCGCCTTTTACCGCGTCCTCCGGATCGACCCCGCGACATACAGAACTCACACATACACCAACATACAGGACTCACACACACATACACCAACATACAGGACTCACACACACATACACCAACATACAGAACTCACACACACATACACCAACATACAGGACTCACACACACATACACTAACATACAGAACTCACACACACATACACTAACATACAGAACTCACACACACATACACCAACATACAGGACTCACACACACATACACCAACATACAGAACTCACACACACATACACTAACATACAGAACTCACACACACATACACCAACATACAGGACTCACACACACATACACCAACATACAGGACTCACACACACATACACTAACATACAGAACTCACACACACATACACTAACATACAGAACTCACACACACATACACAACATACGGACTCACACACATACACCAACATACAGGACTCACACACACATACACCAACATACAGGACTCACACACACATACACCAACATACAGGACTCACACACACATACACCAACATACAGGACTCACACACACATACACCAACATACAGGACTCACACACACATACACCAACATACAGGACTCACACACACATACACCAACATACAGGACTCACACACAGGCGACATCCCCAATAGATGTCTTTCCTCGAACGACGTAAAGTCTGCGTTGACTCACACCACCTAATAGTGTGTGTTGACGCCCCTGGTAAGAAAATAGGCAAGATTTCCCTAAAACCCTCAACCCCATCCCCTTTCCCCCAACAACCCACTCTGCTCTAACCTCACTAACTGCCATTCAAACACTAATCCCAGCGAACTAAAAGAACTTTAAAAATTTAAAATAAATAAGTACTACCCGAAACCAGAAGCATCAACAACAAACCGCCCTCATTTTCCCTGACACCCCGTCTACCCTTATAGAAACCATACCACACACACACTCGTATTTTGTCCTTCCCATCCCCCAACAATAACGCAACAGTAAGGTTCCTATAACTTAAAGAAAACGCCTTACACCACCTTCCTGCATATACCTCTTGATTGCGGTGTCGCGTTCTATAAAACTCAGCCGCCAAAGCTATAATGCGGACAGCACCTGGTTCCTCTCTCATGCTCCACGAGATGTAAATGTACTCCACCACTAAAAATGCGACCATCCTCAGGACACTCCTCAACATCCATACTTAACGCCCTAAGGGTCGGCAAACCCCCCGCCCCTACCCTGTTCAAAACCCCACTAAACCATCCCCTCACCCCCCAACTCCTCACAAAAAATAAATGACGTGATACGCAGTTTCAAGCCCACCGCATTTTAGGCATAGCCCCTCCCTTATTAAGTGCCAAGTTATTGGAACTGACAAATCTTAGTTAAATAATCAAGATTGAGATAATAATTATTTATACAAGTACATGATACAGCTTATACAGATCATAGCTGGCATCAAGGAAGTATGGAAAGCCCCTGGTTATGTAGAGCATTTCGGGCAACTTAGGTTAATTTTTTCCCCAGGATGCGACCCACACCCAGGCACCTAGTTGCTGCTAGGTGAACAGGGATAGCAGGTGTGTTAAGGAAACACGCCCTAATGTTTCCACCCGTACGGAGGATCGAACCACGGACCTCAATGTGTGAGCCGAGTGCGCAACCAACCGAGCTGTGGCCTCAACTATTTTGCTTAGACATAGGTTTTCAGTACACAAATATCATTAGGGACAAAGTCATAAAATTTCTTAGAGATAATTTAACCGGAAATCACATGGATTTTGCAGTAAGACATAATACCAAATTAAATATAATTTTAGATTATGTATATAAAATCGAAAGAAATTATCACAGATAAAGTTTACCACCGATTTTCAGATTACATTTGACAGAAAAAGCTGCATGAAAAATTGTTGTCCAAAATAAGATTCATGATATAGGAAATCTTCAGACCTGGATCAACGACCGGTTCACCAAGATAAAACAGCACCTGGTATCGAACTGGGAAGCATTTGAGCTCCTGGAGGAGGCAATGATCAGAGGTAGACCTGGAGTATACCTGGAGAAGGTTTCGGGGGTCAACGCCCCGGCGGCACGGTCTGAGACCAGGCCTCATGGTGGATCAGGGTTTGATCAACCAGGCTGTTGCTGCTGGCCGCACGCAAACTGACGTACGAACCACAGCCCAGCTGGTCAGGTACTGAATTTAGGTGCCCGTCTAGTGCCATCTTGAAGACAAAGTTTGCTGGAGACTTAACTATATAGCATGATAAGAACGCTTATATTTCCAGGTGTATTATACTGTTTGTGCGACGTACTTGTGGTAAGCAGAACTTTTTAGGGAAGATTTACTGTGTTGCACGACCCTACCAACCAATACAACGGGATCAGATATGCTGAATGCTGCGTATTTGTGTAGCTGGAAAAACAAATTGGACCGGATTAATTGTAAAGAATTGCAAGTGTTGGTGCAGCAAAATAACTGGAAGAAATGGTGAGGTTCAGTGTGGTGCTAAGTAATAAAGGCACCAGTTGAGGTCTGGGTCATGAAGAAAATAAAAGTTTGGGAACCACTGTTTTAAACCATAGTTAGAGGCCTAGTGATCTTCCTCTAGAAAAGGCTCAACTCTCAGCTGTCTAGGAAGGAGGCTGCTTTCACAAAAGGCCTCTGATTTTAATGACAATATTCGTAAACGCTCTATATGAAACAAGGATCCTCTTTAAATCTGGAAAACACCATTGACAACTGATGCAAAAGATGTACTTACCTTACTGGTCGAGTACTAAGTGTCCCACGATGAGCTGGCAACTTTCACTTACCTGCAAAGTAAACAATAATGTCAATAAAGGTGTCTCAGCCCCAGGTATTCCCCCTGAGCCTAAACCTGCAGTAATCCCCAGTTATGCAATTAAACTTACACATAACGCCTCGCCCGAAATGTCTATCGGACGGACCTTAAGATTTTTGTACGTTTTTAATGTACAGTAATTTTGAGATTAAGAAATATTTATGTATTATTTTGTATTCTTTGCATTCCGTTATACGTATTGCATTCTATTTCATTCTGTTGCATTCTATTGTAAGGTAAATCCCAGTTATACCTCTCATCGGCACTTCCTGCAAGTATTCTCAACATTTAATTCAAATAATTTTGCATAAAATAAGTATTTGGGTTTATGGCAGCTAAATAATTTTCACAATGCAGCGAAACTATGATGATCACCTTCTGTCCACTGTCTAAACAAAATAAAACTCGCCTTAGCATGATGGTAGATTTCGAGCGGATGACTGGCGTAGTTGTCTGGGGTCCAGGTGATATTGCAATCCAGGTGATATTGCAATCCAGGTGATATTGCAATCCAGGTGATATTGCAATCCAGGTGATATTGCGATCCAGGTGATATTGCGATCCAGGTGATATTGCGATCCAGGTGATATTGCGATCCAGGTGATATTGCGATCCAGTGTATTGCGATCCAGGTGATATTGCGATCCAGGTGGTATTGCGATCCAGGTGATATTGCGATCCAGGTGATATTGCGATCCAGGTGATATAGCGATCCAGGTGATATTGCGATCCAGGTCATATTGCGATCCAGGTGATATTGCGATCCAGGTGATATTGCGATCCAGGTGATATTGCGATCCAGGTGATATTGCGATCCAGGTGATATTGCGATCCAGGTGATATAGCGATCCAGGTGATATTGCGATCCAGGTCATATTGCGATCCAGGTGATATTGCGTTCCAGGTGATATTGCGATCCAGGTCATATTGCAATCCAGGTGATATTGCGATCCAGGTGATATTGCGATCCAGGTGATATTGCGATCCAGGTGATATTGCGATCCAGGTGGTATTGCGATCCAGGTGATATTGCGATCCAGGTCATATTGCGATCCAGGTGATATTGCGATCCAGGTGATATTGCGATCCAGGTGGTATTGCGATCCAGGTGATATTGCGATCCAGGTCATATTGCAATCCAGGTGATATTGCGATCCAGGTCATATTGCGATCCAGGTGGTATTGCGATCCAGGTGATATTGCGATCCAGGTCATATTGCGATCCAGGTCATATTGCGATCCAGGTGATATTGCGATCCAGGTGATATTGCGATCCAGGTGGTATAGCGGCCCAGGTGGTATAGCGGCCCAGGTGGTATAGCGGAGCAGGTGGTATAGCGGCCCAGGTGGTATAGTGGTCCAGGTGGTATAGCAGAACAGGTGGTATTGCGACCCAGGTGGTATTGCGACCCAGGTGGTATCGCGACCCAGGTGGTATCGCGACCCAGGTGGTATGCGACCCAGGTGGTATCGCGACCCAGGTGGTATTGGGGCCCAGGTGATATTGCGATCCAAGTGGTATCGCGACCCAGGTACATCAATATTTCTCCGTCATCAACACTATCATCAACACTAATGACGACCTTATTAAACACTCATTCGCACGCATGTTCTCTTCCTAGATATTAACATTTGCAATTAACATTTCGATATCAACATTTGAGAGAGAGAGAGAGAGAGAGAGAGAGAGAGAAGAGAAAAGAGATTCATAGCACTTGTCGCACTAACACTTCCCCCACATAAACACTGGTTCGTCTCAGCAGCGCTTTAACCATGCACTTAACTAGTCATGGTGTATATCAAGTGTCGATACAATCTCTATTCAATATTTAGAAATTCTAAGCTATTCTTGGATTGGTTGGTTTAATAGGTTTAAAACCTATCGACTAAGGCTGCATGTCAATCGTACAAACCACTCAGGATTACGTTAATCACTCTAATGTGAATTCGTTTAAACTTTGTGTAAGTGCACAGAGACAGTATATATAATACTACACAGAGACACCGTATATATAATACACTGATAGACACACCCCCTCGGTGTATATAACGTTCCTCGGTAATGTAGATTAATGGGGCTCACGTGATGGCCCTGCTACAGTGCATGGCCCACTACACACACTGAGACGTGTAAAGTTCCATTTCTCATCTCCGAAGCCGTTCATGAACCCCTGCTCCTTATTGAGTCTCTCTCTCTCTCTCTCTCTCTCTCTCTCTCTCTCTCTCTCTCTCTCTCTCTCTCTCTCTCTCTCTCGTCGTTGATTATTAGAATAACCCGCTGAGGTCCTATTTAGGATTCACCTACATATGCAGCATCGCTTCATTACAACACACTACATGTAGCATGCCTGATGAGTCTGTTTTAGTGACGATTAATATGCTCAGTGAGCTAATGATTCGAAGCCTTTCAGTGGAAACCTGTGGTTCTGGCGCTGCACCTGCAATAGACGCTTATAAATTTAATTTCGCAGTTATGCCGTGGATAAATTTTCAATTTCTTGTGCTTAATTGTTCGCCAATAAACAAACGCGCATCAAGGTTACGTGTATATATGAGAGGGCAAAACTACAACAAACACGTTATTGGTGTGTGGCAGACCATGAGTGTTTTGTTTATATTTAGCAAAATTTCTAACAACAAAAGTTAACTATGTACCTATGTTTCCCTGTCATATTCCACCAGAACAGAGGATGGAGTTCACACGAAGTGTTGAAACCTCTCAGCCTGACCTGGGAGACTTAAGTAGAAAAATGAGGATATTGTCAAGAATGAAATGTGCCGTGTTAAATGGGTGATAGATGGACACCTGTCCACCCTCCACTTTTTTTTTAAGTTAAAAGTGTTGTATTCAAAATGATGGCAATAAATACATACTACAACTGATGCCTTGGCTTCATCAATCCACAGACATAAATTGCCATATTGGTTCTTTTACGCCTGAATTTCAAGATCACGAACTTTGGTAAACTCCCATTCGTGAGTTTAAACTAAAGAAAGTGTTTTTAAAGCAAATGACAATATATATATATATATATATATATATATATATATATATATATATATATATATATATATATATATATATATATATATATATATATATATACTTATGAATATATAAATTATCATTATTATTATTAAAAACAAGCACTGTACCCATATGGGTTACTCACCAATTAATAAAAGTCATAAAGCCCCTGGGGAATGGGAGGGAATTAGGTTTGATCCAAGGCATGGGAGAATAACTCCAATTCCTTCCACCTGAAAACCTTCACCAGCATTAAAGCGTCTTGTAAGTGGTTTATAACTCTATTATTATATAATATAATAATAATAATAATAATAATAATAATAATAGTAATAATATTAATAATAATAATATTAATAATAATGATAATAATAATAATAGTAATAATAATAATTTTTAATAATAATAATTAATAATAATATCTACATTGTTTTCCTCTTGTTCCTCTTATTTTCCTTCTTTTCATTTATTGTTCTACTGTTTCTCTTCTTGTTCCTCTTTTTTGTTCATGTTTGCTCATTGTTATGCATTCCACCGCTTGGTTCTTTTTTTTATTGTTCCAGTGTTACTAATTTTGTTTATCTCTTTCTTTTGCTCAGTTATAGTTCCACTTGTTCTCTTCTTGTTCATCTCTTCTTCCTTTTATATAGTTATTGTTCCACTTGTTCTCTTCGTTTTCATCTATTTTTTATAATTATTGTTCCACTTGTTCATCTCTTCTTCTTTTTTTATAGTTAGTGTTCCTCTTGTTCATCTCTTCTTCTATTTGATAATTATTGTTCCACTTGTTCATCTCTTCTTTTTTATAGTTATTGTTCCACTTGTTCATCTCTTCTTCTATTTGATAGTTATTGCTCCACTTGTTCATTTCTTCTTCTATTTGATAGTTATTGTTCCACTTGTTCATCTCTTTTTCTTTTTTATAGTTATTGTTCCAATTGTTCATCTCTTCTTTTTTATAGTTACTGTTCCACTTATTCATCTCTTCATCTTTTTTTATAGTTATTGTTCCACTTGTTCATCGCTTCTTCTATTTGATAGTTATTGTTCCACTTGTTCATCTCTTTTTCTTTTTATAGTTATTGTTCCACTTGCTCATCTCTTCTTTTTTTATAGTTACTGTTCCACTTGTTCATCTCTTCTTTTATAGTTACTGTTCCACTTGTTCATCTCTTTTTTTTATAGTTACTGTTCCACTTGTTCATCTCTTCTTCTATTTGATAGTTATTGTTCCACTTGTTCATCTCTTTTTCTTTTTTATAGTTATTGTTCCACTTTTTCTCTTCTTGTTCATCTCTTCTTCCTTTACTAAGTTATTGTACCATTATCTCTCCTCTCATTCCTCTTTTGTTTTTTTAATCAATAGAAAACTCTCATTTAAAGCTCCTGTATTTAGACCGTTTTTCTAAAATTCGATAAAAAAACATGATTTAAAACCAAATGGTGAATGGATAGACGGGAGGAGAGAATTGGTAGGATTGTGGATAGATGGGAATAGGAGAGAATAGGAAGGATTGTGAATAATGCCTTTACTCGTCATTGAATTGTAAGTAAAAAAGAGGGCTTTTATAGTACATGCTATTTAATTTTTTAAGTACTTTTTTTAATTGAATCCCCCCTACAAAAAAAAAAAATCTTTATGGGATAGATTTTTAATAGAAGTAACAGTGTTGTTCCATTGTTCCTTTATGGTTCTTCTCAGCTTCCCTTTTTTTTGTATTTTTTTCCCTTTTGTTCATTTCATTTTCCTGCTTTTCGTTTATTGTTCCAGTGTTTTTTTTTTTTTTTTTCTTTTTCCTTCTTTTCGTTTATTGCTCCATTGTTTCTCCTCTTTATCCCTCTTCTCTTCTTTTTTTATACTTATTGTTTGGTCATTTCTTCTCGTGTTCTTTTTTTTTTACTTCACGTTTAGTAATTGTACTATCATTCCTCCTTTTGTTTAACTATTTGTTCCATTGTTTTTCTGTTTTCCTTTCTTATCTCTTTTCTCTTCTTCTTATGTAAAGCGCTAAACCCGTGAGGGCCGTTCGACACGAGGAGTGGTGGAGGCTTGATCCTCCATCCATTACTCAGTCAGCCGGACTAAGGAGAGTTTATCTTACTGTTCCAATAATTCTTCTGTTGTCCATCTCTTCTTCCTTCCTTGCTTAGTTAATGTTCCATTGGTTTCCTCTCTTGTATCTCTCAACTTTAGAGTTTTTAAATACAGAAAAACAAAACAATGCGTTATAAAATAGAACTTTGTTTCGTGGCGTTGTTGTTGTTTGAGTGTGGGTGGGTGTGGGTGAGGCAGGAGGTCAGGCTACTCAGCCAGAGGACCTGCCTGCTGGAGGAGCACCTCAGCCTTCATCATAACGCTAAGTACGGAGTCAGGGGCTTCCTTCACGACTCTCCCCTCGTAGGTCGTCTGGTCGCTCCTCCTCCTAGTCTTGACCTCTCACGCCAGACCTCGAGCTTCGAGGGTGTGCCTTTCCTAGGCGTCTTGGTCACGTACTGTCTACAGCTGCGGCAGGTGGCCTATCTGGAGAAGCTGCTGGAGCAGAGTAAGATAAGTGAAACGGGGTCCTCGTACACTGTCATTATCGGAGTATGTGTCCTTGTGGGCTCTGTGGCGGTGATACGTTTCTTGGGTCTTAATCAGAAGGTGTTCCAGGTACTGGCAAGCATCTGGAAGAGAGTCACCCACCGGGTGACGCTCTCAGCAAGGGCCATTAGCAAAGCCTTCGGT
The DNA here is from genome assembly GCA_009830355.1 of Cherax destructor. Taxonomy (NCBI): domain Eukaryota; kingdom Metazoa; phylum Arthropoda; class Malacostraca; order Decapoda; family Parastacidae; genus Cherax; species Cherax destructor. Next base: position 60,532 of record WNWK01007201.1, on the reverse strand, counting down.
TCCACCAGCTCAAGCGAATGGTCGCTGCAGGAAAAGGTGTTGGATCTCGCAGAGGAGGGATTTATAATGAAGTGGAAGGGAGAGTTCATCCACGACTCCGTCTTCTTGGGCAGCGGGACCTATGCTGACGTGTACACAGCTAACGAGACAGCTTTCCCAGTCACCCTCCACTCTGCGTTAAAAAGTTCCAGGAGAAGCATCGGCGGGCACTGGAGTACGCGTGTGACGAGGCACTCAAGCTCCTGCAGGTGAGCTCGGTGACTGGGGTACCTCATTTAGTGGGTATATGTGCACGTCCTCCAACAATAATAATGACCAAACACGGTAGCGCGACCCTCAGTGACTACCTGTCTAACGTCATTAATCATCCTGGTGATCTTTTTATCCTCAGAATCCTTCGTCAGCTTTGCACTATCTTAGATGACATTCATCGGTTGAGCCTAACCCACAATGATGTGAAACATGATAATGTCAGCGTCGAGGTTAAATCGGACGATGTTGTAGTAACTCTGCTCGACTTTGGCTTTCTGACGCCTGTAGGTCACATTCACGATCATGTCCTCAACCTCTTCAATCCCAAGGGGGACCCCAAACTCCGAGCTAAGAACGAGGAGCTGAGGCAGAGGAAGTACCCCTGGTACGCTCCTGAGCTATTTCTGGACAATATAGCCTCCCCAGCTTCGGATACCTACTCCTTAATTATACTTGTTAAAATCTGTCTAAGTATCATAAGAGTACCACCCCCTGGTATCACGTGGTGGATCAACAAGGGGATGGATCCCAATCCAGAAGTGAGGCCAACCCTCTCAACGTTCGGTAATTATCTCAGCGAAGAAATTGGGAGGCGTCGTTGACCGTCCCTGAGGGTAATGGATTGTCTCAGCTAGCTCCTGGCCCGTCTCTTGGTGGACTTAGTGTGTTCATCTCTAGCACCTCCCCTCCCCCCCTCTCTTTAATGGACTATGAATAATGTTGGTAGAATTGCCGACATTGTTTTAAGTAAAAGGACACAAGTGCAACTATTGTGACAACGTTTCCCTCTCCAGGAGCTTTGTCAAGCGACTTGTAATAATATTGGTAGAATTGCCCGCTTGACATATTGTTGGTAGAATTGCCGACAATGTGTCAAGCCGGCTTAACAAAGCCAGCTTGATGGACTTAGTGTGTCCATCTTTGGCACCTGACTCCGGGACCCACATCTCTCCTGCATGCATCAATCCACGAGAGCGATGAAGGAGAGATGCAAGACTGCACGTCAGCCTGGTTCCACCGTCTCTGGAACCAGTTACGTGTGGTCTAGCTTGGTAGAGACTGTTAATTTTAAATGAGTTCTTGCTAACTGACCAGTTTTACTTATTCTATTAGCTCTTGATCTTTCGTATTCTAGTGCGTCGTCAGGAGCTGGAGTATATCTGGAGAGGGTTAAAGCCACTTGTACAGATCCCCACTCGGATTTAACCCCATTTAAGCACACCATGACTCGACCCATGACAGCACTTTTCTGCCAATGCCATGAGCTGCCACTTCTTAAGTCCTTTCTAAAATTTTATCTTGAACATTTAAAAATATATTTTTTTTCAATCAGGTTCCTTGATGCTGGTGATGGGCGTTTGATCTAGGGAATTGGATCTGTGCTCCAGTTCCTTGAATTAAACCTTGAATACCTTCCACATCTTCCCTCCCACAGGTGCTGTACAATCCTACGGATTTAGCGTCTTCCGCCTTGATTATAATAATAATAATGAATCCAGGATCACACCCTCTCGGAAGGAAAGAAAGCGAGCCTTTACCCTTGCATAAACCGTTAGTCTAAAGGGCTATTAAGCCAATTCTCTACAATTGCGCCCTTGATGCCAAAATTCCCAATGAAAACCTATACCCCGTTCCATGTACCCTAGGCGGTACACGCAATCTCTTCAACCAGTACCACACCAACTTCCAATTATTTTTTTTCAACAAGTCGGCCGTCTCCCACCGAGGCAGGGTGACCCAAAAAGAAAGAAAATCCCCAAAAAGAAAATACTTTAATCATCATTCAACACTTTCACCACACTCATACATAATCACTGTCTTTGCAGAGGCGCTCAGATACGACAGCTGAGAATAGTCCCTCCCAGCTGTCACTATCTCAGACCCCTCCTTTAAAGTGCAGGACTCAAGTCCAACTAAATCAATTAACTGGTTTCCCTGAATCCCTTCACAAAATGTTACCCTGATCACACTCCAACAGATCGTCATGACCCAAAAACCATTCATCTCCATTCACTCCTATCTAACACGCTCACACATGCTTGCTGGAAGTTCAAGCCCCTCGCCCACAAAACCTCCTTTACCCCCTCCCTCCAACCTTTTCTAGGACGACCCCTACCCAGCCTTCCTTCCCATACAGATTTATACGCTCTCCAAGTCATTCTACTTTGATCCATTCTCTCTAAATGACCAAACCACCTCAACAACCCCTCTTCAGCCCTCTGACAAATACTTTTAGTAACTCCACACCTTCTCCTAATTTCCACATTCCGAATTTTCTGCATAATATTTAAACCACACATTGCCCTTAGACAGGACATCTCCACTGCCTCCAGCCTCCTCCTCGCTGCAGCATTTGCAACCCATGCTTCACACCCATATAAGAGTGTTGGTACCACTATACTTTCGTACATTCCCTTCTTTGCCTCCATGGATAACGTTTTTTGTCTCCACAGATACCTCAACGCACCACTCACCTTTTTTCCTTCATCAATTCTATGGTTAACCTCCTCCTTCATAAACCCATCCGCTGACACGTCAACTCCCAAATATCTGAAAACATTTACTTCTTCCATAATCCCTCTCTCCAATGTGATATCCAATTTTTCTTTATTTAAATCGTTTGATACCCTCATCACCTTACTCTTATCTATGTTCACTTTCAACTTTCTACCTTTACACACTCTCCCAAACTCGTCCACTAACCTTGGCAACTTTTCTTTAGAATCTCCCATAAGCACAGTATCATCAGCAAAAAGTATCTGTGTCAACTCCCATTTTGCATTTAATTCCTCATAATTTAATCCCACCCCTCTCCCCAACACTCTAGCATTTACTTCTTTTATAACCCCATTTATAAATATATTAAACAACCATGGTGACATTACACATCCCTGTCTAAGACCTACTTTTACCAGGAAGTAATCTCCCTCTCTCCTACACACCCTAACCTGAGCCTCACTATCCTCATAAAAACTCTTTACAGCCTTCAGTAACTTACTACCTATTCCATACACTTGCAACATTTGCCACATTGCTCCCTATCCACTCTATCATATGCCTTTTCTAAATCCATAAATGCAATGAAAACTTCTCTACCTTTATCTAAATACTGTTCACATATATGCTTCACTGTAAACACTTGATCTACACATCCCCTACACACTCTAAAGCCTCCTTGCTCATCTGCAGTCCTACTCTCTGTCTTATCTCTAATTCTTTCAATAATAACCCTGCCATACACTTTACCTGGTATACTCAGTCAACTTATTCCCCTATAATTTTTACACTCTAATTTATCCCCCTTCCTTTTATATAAAGGAACTATACATGCTCTCTGCCAATCCCTAGGTACCTTCCCCTCTTTCATATATTTATTAAACAAAAATACCAACCACTCCAGCACTATATCCCCCCCTGCTTTTAACATTTATGTCATGATCCCGTCAGTTCCAGTTGCTTTACCCCCTTTCATTCTACGTAATGCCTCACGCACCTCCCCCACACTCACCACCTGCTCTTCTTCACTCCTAAACGATGTTGTACCTCCCTGGCCAATACACGAAATTACCGCCTCCGTTTTTTCATCGACATTTAAAAGTTCCTCAAAATATTCCCGCCATCTACCCAATACCTCCAGCTCCCCATCTACTAACTCCCCTACTCTGTTTTTAACTGACAAATCCATTCGTTCCCTAGGCTTTCTTACCTTGTTTATCTCACTCCAAATTTTTTTCTTGTTTTCAGCAAAATTTCTTGACAGAGCCTCTCCCATTCTTTCATCCGCTCTTCTTTTGCACTCTCTCACCACTCTCTTCACCTTTCTTTTATTCTCCATATACTCTGCTGTTTTATTAACACTTCTGTTTTGTAAAAACCTCTCATAAGCTACCTTTTTATCTTTTATCACACCCTTTACTTCTTCATTCCACCACTCACTCCTCTTTCCTCCTGCACCCACCTCCTATAGCCACAAACTTCTGCCCTACATTCTAATACTGCATTTTTAAAACTATCCCACCTCTCTTCACCCCCACTACTCATACTTGCACTAGCCCACCTTTCTGCCAATAGTTGCTTATATCTCACCCTAACTTCCTCCTCCCTTAGTTTATACACTTTTACCTCTCTCTTACTTGCTGTTGCCATTTTCTTTTTGTCCCATCTACCTTTTACTCTAACTGTAGCTACAACTAAATAATGATCCGATATATCCGTTGCCCCTCTATAAACATGTACATCCTGAAGCCTACTCATCAACCTTTTATCCAGCAATACATAATCCAACAAACTACTTTCCTTACGTGCTATATCATACCTTGTATATTTATTTATCCTCTTTTTCATAAAATATGTATTACTTATTACCAAACCTCTTTCTACACATAGCTCAATTAATGGTTCCCCATTTACGTTTACCCCTGGCACCCCAAATTTACCTACTACTCCCTCCACAACATTTTTACCCACTTTAGCATTAAGATCCCCAACCACAATTACTCTTCACTTGGTTCAAAACTCCCACACACTCACTCAACATTTCCCAAAATCTCTCTCTATCCTCTACACTTCTCTCTTCTCCAGGTGCATAAACACTTACTATAACCCACTTTTCACATCCAACCTTTATTTTTCTCCACATAATCCTTGAATTTATACATTTATATTCCCTCTTTACCTGCCATAACTGATTATTCAACATTATTGCCACGCTTTCTTTAGCTCTAACTCTAACTTCCAATTATACATTGGATAAATACTTGTTCCCTGCACTATCCCTCTCTCTCCCCCTCACCCTATCCAACCTACTCACCTTCACCTTACCTGGCTCCCTGACCACTGAAAGATATCTCAATATATCCTCACAATGCAACAAATCCCTACCCTTCCACCACCGACGTACCTCACTCATGACCCTCCCTACCCTTCTGCCCCTTATCCACCCCACTAAAAATTCCTGTTTTACGTATATACTTTGAAGCCTACTCCCCAAAGGTATCAACCCCAAACCCCCCACCTCCACCCCAGCTGTCACAACTGTTACAAAAGGATTATTTAAGTGTCTCGCTAAGTATATCATGGAAGCGAGAGGAGAAAATCTGAGAAGTTTAGGTTAAACTTCTTTCATATATATATATATATATATATATATATATATATATATATATATATATAGCCTGTGAAATTTTCCTCTTGTAACAATGAGTTGAATTATTGACAACTCTATGTTTAGTATAAAAATTACTTTTACTATGTTTCTTGTTAAATTACAATCAGGAGATAATAATCGGACAGTAACTTAATATCTTTAATATTAAATTTTTTTAAAGAAAAAATATTCTCTTTACTGAAGACATATATCTTATTTAAATTTTTTAAAGAAAAAAATATTTTTATATATTATAATATATATATATATATATATATATATATATATATATATATATATATATATATATATATATATATTTTTTCGAAATACCATTCTTGACCGCACAATAATGACTGAATTCAAGTGAGAAATTAACCTAGATTATAGAAACATAAACGAACGACAAACAAGTACACCACTGAGACCTTCAATATAACACTAATAAGAGTACTGACACTCCCGTCTTACTGAGTATAAATTTGGATCGATTCAAATCAAGACATGAGTCTTTACAAAGCTCAAGGAAGAGGAGACTATCCAAGGCTAGAGTTTGGCTGGAACTGCTTCAACAACCCTTAACATCTCACTACAGAACACACCCCAGATTACTTTGAACACCTCCAAAATACTCTCATACATATTTGAACACCTTCAAAGCACTCCCAAATCACCATTGAATACCCCCAAATCACCATTGAATACCACCAAAACACTCACATACATCATTTGAATACCACCAAAACACACTTTTATATCATTTGAATACCGTTTGAATACCACCAAAACACCATTGAATACTCCCAAATCACCATCAAACATTCCCTCAAAACCCTTTAACCAACTTTATAAGATGGCAATCCATTACCTAAGAACACTCATCCCAAAACCACTAAGATCACCAAAAACTAAGATCATCAACACCAACACCCATTTTTAAACACTTTAACCAAGATCGCCAAAACTAAGATCACTCATCTCGAAACCACTAAGATCACCAAAAATTAAGTTCATCAACACCAACTAACACCCATTTTTATACACATTCCAAAGTCACCCACAATTTTCACTTGTTTTCAATTTTACTTATCACGAATTAAGATTTCGTAATACAACTAAGGATTTCACTCTTAACCCAAACACCTCCTTTAATACCAACAACTCACTACCAACTAATACACATTTAATACACATTCTCTTAAAACACTTTAACCAGGTACACTTTTACTAAATTCACATTTTTCATGCTCACCTACACCATTTCATTTTACAATTGTGTAAGAACATTAAGGACAAGACACTAAGATCACAGATCACACATTTTTGTACACACTCCCTCAAAGCATTATAACCAAGATCACTAATACTATGATCCCAGAACGCACTCACATTTCCTCAGAACAACAAAAAATCCATAAGATGACTTCCAAAATCTTAAGATCATCAACTAACACACATTTTACACATTCCCTCAAAACATTATAACCAAGATGATTACCAAATATAAGAACCAACAACTAAGACATATCAAAACACACACAACTAAGACATGAGGCATTATCAAAACTAACACACACAACACCAACTATGCCATAACATGAGCGCCAAAACTAACACACACACACACCAACTAAAACCATAACATGAGCGCCAAATCTAAGACATACACCTACAACTAAGACATGAATCCTAACCCAAACTAAGACATATTCAAAATCTAAATCATGAATGCAAAATAAGCCATAACACAAACACTATAACATAACCACCAACTAATACACAACATGATCACAAGAAATTTAAGACATGAGACATAACCAAAATCTATGCCATACACACAAAATAAGATATAAGCATAAAAATACCATGTCACGATCACTACCACACAAAAAAAATATATATATATAAGAACCACCAACTAATACATATCATGAACACACTAAAAGACATGAGACATTACCAAAACTAACACACAACTAAGACATATTCAAAATCTTAGACATGAGCACAAAATAAGCCATAACACGAACACTATAATATATCCACCAACTAATACACAACATGATCACACGAAATTTAAAACATGAGACATAACCAAAATCTAAGCCATATACACAAAATAAGATATAAGCACAAAAATAACATGTCACACCACCAACTATAACATATCATTACACCTCCCCAAAAATATAAGAACCACCAACTAAAACATATTAGGAACACACAACTAAGACATGAGACATTACCAAAACTAATACACACACTGTCCCTGTTTGCAGATGATGTGAAGTTGATGAGAAGAATTCAATCAGATGAGGACCAGGCAGAACTACAAAGGGATCTGGACAGGCTGCAGCCTGGTTCAGCAATTGGCTCCTGGAGTTCAACCCCACCGAGTGCAAAGTCATGAAGATTGGGGAAGGGCAAAGAAGACCACAGACGGAGTACAGTCTAGGGGACAGATACTACAAACCTCACTCAAGGAAAAAAGATCTTGGGGTGAGTATAACAGCAGGCACATCTCCTGAGGCGCACATCAACCAAATAACTGTTGCAGCATACGGACGCCTAGCATAACCTAAGAACAGCACCAGTTTGGAACCCACACCTAGCCAAGCACATAAATAAACTAGAGAAAGTGCAAAGGTTTGCTACAAGACTAGTCCCGGAGCTAAGAGGTATGTCCTACGAGGAGAGGTTAATGGAAATCGACCTGACGACACTGGAGGACAGGAGAGATAGGGGGCACATGATAACGACATATAAAATATTGAGACGAATTGACAAGGTGGACAGAGACAGAATGTTCCAGAGATGGGACACAGCAACAAGGGGACACAGTTGGAAGTTGAAGACTCAGATAAATCACAGGGATGTTAGGAAGTATTTCTTTAGTCACAGAGTGGTCAGGAAGGGGAATAGTTTGGGAAGCGCTGTAGTGGAGGCAGGATCCATTCATAGCTTTAAGAAGAGGTATGATATATATATATATATATATATATATATATATATATATATATATATATATATATATATATATATATATATATATATAAGTAGTGCTGAAAGCGGCTGTACCAGGGACCCTTCTCCCGCTCACACCTAGGTAGTAGGTTGGTAGACAGCAACCACCCAGGAAGGTACTACCGTCCTGCCAAGTGAGTGTAAAGCGAAAGCCTGTAATTGTTTTACATGATGGTAGGATTGCTGGTGTCTTTTTTCTGTCTCATAAACAAGCAAGATTTCAGGTATGTCTTGTTACTTCTACTTACACTTTGGTCACACTACACATTCATGTACAGGCATATATATATGCACACCCCTCTGGGTTTTCTTCTATTTTCTTACTAGTTCTTATTTCCTCTTCTCCATGGGGAAGTGGAACAGAATTCTTCCTCCGTAAGCCATGCGTGTCGTAAGAGGCGACTAAAATGCCGGGAGCAAGGGGCTAGTAACCCCTTCTCCTGTATATATTACTAAATGTAAAAAGAGAAACTTTCGTTTTTCCTTTTGGGCCACCCCGCTTCAGTGGGAAACGGCCGACGTGTTGAAAGAAAGAATATATATATATATATATATATATATATATATATATATATATATATATATATATATATATATATATATATATATATATATATACATAAAAGTAATATATATATATATAATATATATATATATATATATATATATATATATATATATATATATATATATATACTGTGTACTTTCTTATGTATATATATGTATATATATATGTCGTGCCGATTAGGTAAAACTGGTCAATTAGCAAGAACTCATCTAAAATTAAGTCCTTTCTAAAATTTTCTTATACGTTTAAAGATATATTTTTTTCATTTATGTTAATGTAAGAATTTATAATTTTGTACCAAGAGAAACTTTGAAAACCTACCTAACCTTATTACAACAAGCGCAATTTAATTTAGCCTAACCCAACTAAATATATTTTAGATACGTTAACATTAATTTAATAATAAACAAACACAATGAAATATATTTTTTCGTTATGTTCAGAATGATTTTGGCGAAATTATTGCATACACAAATTTTCACTTGTCTTATATGGAAAGGTGAGCGTTGCTATTTAAGCCAAAATCGCAAGATATAATATATATATATTATTTATATATATATATATATATATATATATATATATATATATATATATATATATATATATATATATATATATATATATATATATATATACATAAGAAAGTACACAGTATGAGCGCCTAGCCGAAGCTAGATGGTGGATCCCATACCCCTTAGCAACAGGCTAGAGATAAGGTATTTTATTAGAGATTTCAGAATGCTTAGCAATTCACAAGTGGGCAAAATTATTTGCAAATATCTCTCAGTCTACAGTAGGATTCGAACTTGTAATCAAAGAAACAGCTACTAAGTCCCTTTCACATAATTCCAAAGCAGCCCGTCCAAACGCAGATGGGAAACTCAGGCCTCCTGAAAATAAATCAAACGAAGGTTGCACTATCGTAAATGCTCCATGCACCAACAAGGCAAGGCACAGCTTGCTACTTTCTGGCAGTCTGCTTAGTCGTGACGGAGAGAGGCGGCAAGTCGCAAGTTTCATCGGTAATTAAATCATTAAGTGACTTTCCCAGAGCTGACAAATATATGTTGCATCTCCTGCCGAGTCTTTTGCTTTCATTGGGAGTGATTTTCGTAAGCAAGTTTGGTACTAATCCCTCTAGGATTTTCAAAGTGTATACTATCATGTATCTCTCTCGCCTGCATTCCAGGGAATGCAGATCAAGAACCTTCAACCGTTCCCAGTAATTTAGGTGCCTTATCGTACTTATGTGTGCTGTGAATGTTCTTTGTACGCTCTCCAGGTCAGCAATGTCACCAGCCTTGAAGGGGGCAGTTAGTGTACAACAGTATTCCAGCCCAGAGAGAACAAGCGATTTGAAGAGAATCATCATAGGCTTGGCATCCCTAGTTTTGAAGGTTCTCATTATCCATTCTATCATTCTCCTAGCAGATGCGGTAGATACATTGTTGTGGTCTTTGAAGGCGAGATCACTCCCAGGCCCTTCACATTAATTTTACGCTCTATTGTATGATTAGAGTTTGTCGTATACCCTGATATATTTTTAATTACCTCAAGTTTTCCATAACTGAGTAGTTGAAATTTCTCCTCATTGAACTTCATATTGTTTTGAATGGCCCATTTGAAGATTTGGTTTATGTTTGCTTGGAGTATTACGGTGTCTTCGATGGAGGTCACTGCCATGGCAATCCGGGTGTCATCCGCAAAGGCTTACATCTCTGTCTATGTGAGATATGAGGATGAGGAATAGAATGGGAGCGAGTACTGTGCCTTGCGAAACAGACCTTTTCACCGTAGTTGCCTCGAACTTTACTCTGTTTACTATTATTCTTTGTATTCTATTTGTAAATGAGTCAAAACCACTTCTTTCATGGTTTCATTGATATATATATATATATATATATATATATATATATATATATATATATATATATATATATATATATATATATATATATATATATATATATATAACGTATATATATATATATATATATATATATATATATATATATATATATATATATATATATATATATATATATATATATATATATATATATATATGATTGTAACAATTGAATCGAATCCTGGGAGTTGATTCTTCGGTCCGTCAAGTCTCAGGTCTCCAGCATAACACTCTTACGGACTGTACTACAGAAGGTGATAAGTACTGCACCAACCAGGAAAGGCTTTTTACTGAAGAGGTTAGTGCCAGTTACTTTTGCCACTCTAGACACAGGTTTTCATGGCACAGTGCCCCACCCCAAAAGTAGCTTGTGGTAGATCTAGACCAGGGCTTTCCAGTTTAGGAATTTCTTCTTTCTGTGTGTCGGGTAATAGAGGGTAAATAATATAAAAATTAAAAAAAAAATTGTTAGCCTATAGTCCTAGACGATCATTACTGTTTCTTTTTATTCATATTTCTTCATAGTGTAATAAATCTTAGCAAAGGTTGTGAGGTGAACTAGCAACGCCTGCCAGGGGTGAGTGACTTCCTCGGTGTGGTCTACTGACCCAGTAGCAACGCCTGCCAGGGGTGAGTGACTTGCTAGGTGTGGTCTACTGACCCAGTAGCAACTCCTGCCAGGGGTGAGTGACTTGCTAGGTGTGGTCTACTGACCCAGTAGCAACGCCTGCTAGGGGTGAGTGACTTGCTAGGTGTGGTCTACTGACCCAGTAGCAACTCCTGCCAGGGGTGAGTGACTTGCTAGGTGTGGTCTACTGACCCAGTAGCAACTCCTGCCAGGGGTGAGTGACTTGCTAGGTGTGGTCTACTGACCCAGTAGCAACTCCTGCCAGGGTGAGTGACTTGCTAGGTGTGGTCTACTGACCCAGTAGCAACTCCTGCCAGGGGTGAGTGACTTGCTAGGTGTGGTCTACTGACCCAGTAGCAACGCCTGCCAGGGGTGAGTGACTTGCTAGGTGTGGTCTACTGACCCAGTAGCAACGCCTGCCAGGGGTGAGTGACTTGCTAGGTGTGGTCTACTGACCCACAAACACTGCAGAAATACCAACATGTATCCACCTGGTTCCTCAGTACAGCTACTGGTGAGTGATTTAGAGGAAGAGTTCTGAACTCGGTGTTTTATGCCAAACACTGACTCTGTGTGTGTGTATGTGTGTGTGTACTCACCTATTTGTGCTTGCAGGGAACGATTCATAGCTCCTAGCCTCACCTCTTCACTGATCACTACTAGGTCACTCTCTCCTTGCTACATAAGCTTTATCAAACCTCATCTTAAAACTACGTACGGTTCACTCCTACGGTATGTAATTTTCCAAACTATTCCACTTTCTGACAGCTCAATTACTGAAGAAATACGTCCTAACATTCCTTTAACTTATCTGAGTCTTCAACTTCCAATTGTGACCCTTTGTTTATGTGTTCCATCTCTGGAACATCCTGTCTTTGTTCACCTTGTCAATTCCTCGCAGTATTTTATATCTTGTTATCAAGTGTTCCCTGACCCTCCAGTGTCGTCAGGCCGATTTCATGACGTGCTTGACCAGGTGTGGGTTCCAAACTGATGCTGCATACTCCAATATGGACCTGACGTACACGGTGTACAGAGTCTTGAACGATTCCTTACTGAGGTATCCGAACGCTATTCTTAGGTTTGTCAAGCGCCCATATGCTGCAGCAGTTATCTCGTTGATGTGCGCCTCAGGAGATGTGCTCGATATTATACTCACCCAAAGATCCTTTTCCTTGAGAGAGGTTTGCAGTCTTTGGCCACCTAGCCTATATTCTGTCTGCGATCTTCATGATTTTGCATTTGGCGGGGTTAAATTCGAGGAACCAGTTGCTGAACCAGGCTTCAAGCCTGACCAGATCTCTTTATAGTCCTGCCTGATACTCATCCGATTTAATTCTCCTCATTAACTTCACATCATCTGCAAACAGGGACACGTCTGAGTCTATTCGTTCTGTCATGTCATTCACATAAACCAAAAACAGCACTGGTCCTAGGACTGACCCCTGTGGAACCCTGCTCGTCACAGGAGCCCACTCTGACGCCTCATCTCGTACCAGGACCAGTTGTTGCCTCCCTGTCAGGAATTCTCTGATCCATTGCAGTGCCTTTTCTGTTATGTGTGTCTGATCCCCTAGTTTTTGCACTAATCCCTTGTGAGGAACTGTGTTGAAGGCCTTCTTGCAGTCCAAGAAAATACAATCTATCCACCCCTCTCTCTCTCATGTATTAGTTCCGTTACCTTGTCATAAAACTCCAGTAGGATTGTGACACAGGATTTCCCTTCCCTGAAACCGTGCTGATTGTCGTTTATAAGCTTGTTCCTTTCAAAGTGCTCCACTACTCTCCTCTTGATAATCTTCTCCATGACTTTGCATACTATACACGTCAGTGACACTAATCTGTAGTTTAATGCCTCAAGTTTGTCTCCTTTCTTAAAAATTGTGACTACATTTGCCGTCTACCATACCTCAGGTAGCTGCCCAGTTTTAATGGAATAGTTGAAGATTGTTGTAAGGGGCACACACAGCGTCTCTGCTCCCTCTCTAAGCACCCATGGAGAAATGTTGTCGGGTCCCACCGCCTTTAAGGTATCAAGTTCACTTAGCAGCCTTATTGCCTTCTCCTCAGTTGTGTGTATTTTTGGTGTACCCCTATATTCTGACTTCCCGGAGTCCTTTCTGTCTTCAGCTCCTCACATACTTCATGGTCGTTTCTTGTAAGCTCCCCACCTTCCTTCCTCAATCTAGTTTCCTGGTCCTTGACTGTTGCTGTCCTCCTGATGTGGCTATACAACAGCTTTGAGTCAGACTTGACTTTAGATGTTATGTCGTTTTCGTATTGTCGCTGGGCCTCCCTCCTTATTTGTGCATACTCGTTTCTGCCCTTGGTCCTTTGTCTTCTGTACTTTTTCCATTCTTTAGCACACTTAGTTATTGCCTCCCTACACTTTTGGGTGAACTGAGGGCTCGTTCTGGTCTTCCCATTATTTCCGTTACCCTTGGGAACAAACCTCCCCTCTGCCTCCTTGAATTTTGTTGTCACATAATCCATCATTTCATTTATGTATTTTCCTACCAATTCTCTTTCCCACTGAACCTCCTGCACGAAGTTCCTCATGCCTGTGTAGTCTCCCATTTTGTAGATTTGTTTTTCCCATGCTACTCCTGTTACCCTTTCCACCTGTAACTCTAGTATGTATTCAAAACTTCGAACCAGGTGATCACTAGCTCTGAGGGGCCTTTCATATGTGATGTCCTCGATGTCCGAACTTCTCAAGGTGAATACGATGTCCAGTCTTTCTGGTTCATCAATTACCTCTCTCTCTGGTAGTGTCCCTAACATGTTGATGCATAAGGTTTTCCAGTACCACATCCATCATCTTGGCTCTCCATGTTTCGGGATCCCCATGTGGCTCCAGGTTTTCCCAATCAATCTCCTTGTGATTGAAATCGCCCATAACTAGTAGCTTTGCTCTACCCGTGTGAGCTCTTCTGGCCACCTCAGCTAGTGTGTCCACCATTGCTCTGTTGCTCTCTTCATATTCTTCTCTTGGCCTCGTGCAGTCGTGCAGTTCTGTGGAAATTTTCACCTTAGGTCCCCCAGAATGAATTGTTCCTACTATAAGAACATAAGAATGGAGGAAAACTGCAGAAGGCCTACTGGCCCATACAAGGCAGGTCCTTATCAAAACCACCACTACCTAAGAATTTACTCCCGTACTCACGACACTAATCAAACCCAGCCCCGCCCACTCATATATTTGTCCAATCTCTTTTTAAAGCCACCCAAGGTCCTAGCCTCTATCACCCTACTTGGAAGATTGTTCCACGCATCTACAACTCTGTTCGAAAACCAGTACTTGCCTATGTCCTTTCTAAATCTAAATTTATCCAATTTAAATCCGTTATTTCTGGTTCTTACTTGGTTCGATATCCTCAGTATTTTATTAATATCTCCTTTGTTTATGCCCATCATCCACTTGTACACCTCGATGATATCTCCCTCATTCTACGTCTCTCCAGAGAGAGGAGGGTGGGAAGAGGGGTAAGAGGACGAGTGAGAGGAGGGGTGAGAGGAGGGTGAGAGGAGGGGTGAGAGTAGGGGTGAGAGGAGGGGTGAGAGGAGGGTTAAGTTTATTTAGATACAGGTACACATAAATACAGTTACACAAATTATCATATATAGTAACATATATGCAAATTAAGTAGGATAACCCTAAAAAAGGTCCGTCAAAGTGACTTATTTTTCCATTGGAGAGTGATAAAGCTATCTCTCTCCCCACGTACATGTCTTAAAGCTCTCTCTCTCTCACGTACATGTCTTAAGAACATAAGAACATAAGAAAGAAGGAACACTGCAGCAGGCCTACTGGCCCATGCGAGGCAGGTCCAAATCTCCAACGGCTTAAGCCCCGACCCAGCCAGGTCAGGTTACATTCACTTAAGGAGGGAACACTGCATCTGACCTAGCACAGGCTAGTCAGGACCAACTCACACCAACCGCACCCACTCATATAATTGTCTAGTTGACCACCTGGTCACCCGACCTCCTGGTCAGGTCACTTCCACTTAAGGAATTAGTACAGCTACTGACCTGGTAATACAAGCTAGTCAGGTCCAAATTCACACCCATCCACACCCACCCATGTATTTATCTAACCTATTTTAAAACTACACAACGTCTTAGCATCTATGACGGTACTCGGGAGTTTGTTCCACTCATCCACAACTCTATTACCAAACCAGTGCTTTCCTATATCCTTCCTGAATCTGAACTTTTCCAACTTGAAACCATTGCTGCGAGTCCTGTCTTGGCTGGATATTTTCAGCACGCTATTTACATCCCCTTTATTTATTCCTGTTTTCCATTTATACACCTCAATCATATCCCCCCTAATTCTACGCCTTTCTAGAGAGTGCAGATTCAGGGCCCTCAGTCTATCCTCATAGGGAAGATTTCTGATACATGGGATCAACTTTGTCATCCTCCTTTGTACGTTTTCCAGTGCATTTATATCCATTCTGTAATACGGTGACCAGAACTGTGCAGCATAATCTAAATGAGGCCTAACCAAAGATATATAGAGTTGTAGAACAACCTGAGGACTTCTATTATTTATACTTCTTGATATGAAGCCAAGGATTCTGTTAGCTTTATTGCGAACACTTATGCACTGTTGTCTTGGCTTCAGATTACTACTAACCAGAACTCCTAAATCCTTCTCGCAATCACAAGTAATAAGATCTACATTATTCAGCTTATATGTGGCATGGTTATTGTCCTGCCCAACATTTAGAACTTTGCATTTGTTTACATTAAACTGCATCTGCCACTTCTCCGACCACTGCATCAGTCTATTCAAATCATCCTGGAGTGCTCTAATGTCCTCATTTGAATGAATTGGACGACCTATTTTGGTGTCATCAGCAAATTTACTTATGTTACTATTTATTCCCTCATCTATGTCGTTTATGTAAATTGTAAACAACAGGGGGCCCAAAACTGACCCCTGTGGAACACCGCTTGAGACGCGCCCCCATTCTGATTTCTCTCCATTTATGCAAACTCTCTGCCGCCTATTTGTCAACCATACTATGTAGTCCCTTTCGCCCATTCCATCCATTCCTTCCATTTCCTCAAATACTCATCGGTTTTTAATGACCAGTGCAACTCCTCCTCCCCCTCTGTTGCTTATATCTTTCCTCAGGATCTGATATCCGGGTAAGAAGATTGCGTCTATTATCATCCCTGTGAGTTTCGTTTTTGTTAGTGCTATGATGTCAGAGAACGTCTTCTTGATTCTTTCATGCGACTCCTCACATTAATTTGTTTTTCCGTCAGCATTCGTATACCAAACCTTCAACTTCTTTTCTAAAACTGTGGTCTGGGGAGAACGTTGAGGTTGAGGGAGCGTGAGACATGGTGAAGAACTACTGGGGGTTGCTGTGATGATGGAGTTTGTGATGAGGGGGTGGGGGCAATGGGTATGGTGTGTGGATTTTAGGTTAGATTGTTTGGTTGCATTAGGGTTGTCGTTGCTGAGGGCCATCTGTAGGTGGTTCTGATGCGAAAAGTGGGTCATAATAAGCGTGTATGCACCTGGAGAAGAGAGGAGTGTAGAGGAGAGAGAGAGATTTTGGGAGATGTTAAGCGAATGTATAGGAACTTTTGAACCAAATGAGAGAGTAATTGTGGTAGGGGACCTAAATGCTAAAGTGGGAGAAACATGCAGAGAGGGTGTAGTAGGTAAGTTTGGGGTGCCAGGTGTAAATGATAATGGGAGCCCTTTGATTGAACTTTGTATAGAAAGGGGTTTAGTTATAGGTAATACATATTTTAAGAAAAAGAGGATAAATAAGTATACAAGATATGATGTAGGGCGTAATGATAGTAGTTTGTTGGACTATATATTGGTAGATAAAAGACTGTTGAGTAGACTTCAGGATGTACATGTTTATAGAGGGGCCACAGATATATCAAACCACTTTTTAGTTATAGCTACAGTGGGAGTAAAAGGTAGATGGGATACAAGGAAAATAGAATCAGTAAGTAAGAGAGAGGTGAAGGTTTATAAACTAAAAGAGGAGGCAGTTAGGGTAAGATATAAACAACTATTGGAGGATAGATGGGCTAGTGAGAGTGTAGGCAATGGGGTTGAAAATGTATGGGGTAGATTTAAAAATGTAGTGTTAGAGTGTTCAGCAGAAGTTTGTGGGTGCGGGAGGGAAGAGGAGCGATTGTTGGAATGATGATGTAAAGAGAGTAGTAAGGGAGAAAAAGTTAGCATATGAGAGGTTTTTACAAAATAGAAGTGATGCAAGGAGGGAAGAGTATATGGAGAGAAAAAGAGAGGTTAAAAGAGTGGTGAAGCAATGTAAAAAGAGAGCAGATGAGAGAGTGGGTGAGATGTTATCAGCAAATTTTGTTGAAAATAAGAAAAAGTTTTGGAATGAGAATAATAAGTTGAGGAAGCCTAGAGAACAAATGGATTTGACAGTTAAAAATAGGAGAGGAGAGTTATTAAATGGAGAGTTAGAGGTATCGGGAAGATGGAGAGAATATTTTGAGGAGTTGTTAAATGTTGATGAAGACAGGGAAGCTGTGATTTCGTGTGTAGGGCAAGGAGGAATAACATCTTGTAGGAGTGTGGAAGAGCCAGTTGTGAGTGTAGGGAAGTTCGTGAGGCAGTGGGTAGAATGAAAGGGGGTAAGGCAGCTGGGATTGATGGGATAAAGATAGAAATGTTAAAAGCAGGTGGGGATATAGTTTTGGAGTGGTTGGTGCTATTATTTAATAAATGTATGGAAGAGGGTAAGGTACCTAGGGATTGGCAGAGAGCGTGTATTGTTCCTTTGTATAAAGGCAAAGGGGACAAAAGAGAGTGCAAAAATTATAGGGGAATAAGTCTGTTGAGTGTACCTGGTAAAGTGTATGGTAGAGTTATTATTGAAAGAATTAAGAGTAAGACAGAAAGTAGGATAGCAGATGAACAAGGGGCTTTAGGAAAGGTAGGGGTGTGTAGACCAAGTGTTTACAGTGAAACATATAGGTGAACAGTATTTGGATAAGGGTAAAGATGTTTTTGTGGCATTTATGGATTTGGAAAAGGCGTATGATAGGGTAGATAGGGGGCAATGTGGCAGATGTTGCAGGTGTATGGAATAGGAGGAAGGTTACTGAAAGCAGTAAAGAGTTTTTATGAGGATAGTGAGGCTCAGGTTAGAGTGTGTAGGAGGGAAGGGACTATTTCCCAGTAAAAGTGGGCCTTAGACAAGGATGTGTGATGTCACCGTGGTTGTTCAATATATTTATAGATGGGGTTGTAAGAGAAGTGAATGCGAGGGTCTTGGCAAGAGGTGTTGGGCTAAAAGATAAAGAAGCAAATACAAAGTGGGAGTTGTCACAGTTGCTTTTGCTGATGACACTGTGCTTTTGGGAGATTCTGAAGAGAAGTTGCAGAGGTTGGTGGATGAATTTGGTAGGGTGTGTAAAAGAAGAAAATTGAAAGTGAATATAGGAAAGAGTAAGGTGATGAGGATAACAAAAAGAATAGGTGACGAAAGATTGGATATCAGATTGGAGGGAGAGAGTATGGAGGAGGTGAATGTATTCAGATATTTGGGAGTGGACATGTCGGCGGATGGGTCTATGAAGGATGAGGTGAATCATAGAATTGATGAGGGGAAAAGGGTGAGTGGAGCACTTCGGAGTCTGTGGAGACAAAGAACCTTGTCCATGGAAGTAAAGAGGGAATGTATGAGAGTATAGTTATACCAACGCTCTTATATGGGTGTGAAGCATGGGTGATGAATGTTGCAACGAGGAGAAGGCTGGAGGCAGTGGAAATGTCATGTCTGAGGTCAATGTGTGGTGTGAATATAATGCAGAGAATTCGGAGTTTGGAAATTAGGAGGAGGTGCGGGATTACCAAAATGATTGTCCAGAGAGCTGAGGAGGGGTTGTTGAGGTGGTTTGGACATGTAGAGAGAATGGAACGAGACAGAGTGACTTCGAGAGTGTATAAATCTGTAGTGGAGGGAAGGCGGGGTAGGGGTCGGCCTAGGAAAGGTTGGAGGGAGGGGGTAAAGGAAGTTTTGTGTGCGAGGGGCTTGGACTTCCAGCAAGCATGTGTGAGCGTATTTGATAGGAGTGAATGGAGGCATATGGTTTTTAATACTTGACGTGCTGTTGGAGTGTGAGCAAAGTAACATTTATGAAGGGATTCAGGGAAACCGGCAGGCCGGACTTGAGTTCTGGAGATGGGAAGTACAGTGCCGGCACTCTGAAAGAGGAGTGTAAATGTTGCAGTTTTATAACTGTAGTGTAAAGCACCCCTCTGGCAAGACAGTGATGGAGTGAATGATGATGAAAGTTTTTCTTTTTCGGGCCACCCTGCCTTGGTGGGAATCGGCCGATGTGTTAATAAAAAAAAAAAAAAAAAAAAATAATATATATATATATATATATATATATATATATATATATATTTACTTGTTATTCAGTAAATACAAAAATAAAATTTAATACAATTTTAGTGAAATCTTTTTTAATTAAGTTTATAACTATTACTTTCAGAAGTAAATATAAATAGGCTTCGTTGATTAATTAATTTCCCGAAATGGAAAATCCCCAGAGTCATTGATTTAATTTATATAAGTGATGTTGCTAATTTGTTTGCTTTTTATTCTCAAATATTTGGGCGTGGCTGACAATATGTGGGCGTACCTGATACAATATGTGGGCGTACCTGACACAATATGTGGGCGCAAATGACACAATATGTGGGAGTATGGCTTAAACAATACGTACGCGTGGTTGAAACATTATGTGGTTGTGGCCGAAACAACAAGTGGGTGTGGTTGACACGATATGTGGGCGTAGCTGAAACAATATGTGGGCGTAGCTGAAACAATATGTAGTCGCAGCTGAAACAATATGTTGGTGTGGCTGAAACAATATGTTGGTGAAGCTGAAACAGTATGTAGGCGTACCTGACACAATATGTGGGGGTAGCTGACACAATATGTGGGGTGTGGCTGAAACAATATGTGGGTGTTGCTGAAACAACATATGGGTGTTGCTGAATCATCATGTGGGTGTTGCTGAAACAATATGTGGGTGTAGATGAAGCAAAATGTAGGCGTATATGACAGAATAGGAGGATGTGTATGACAGAATATGTGTTAGTTACCATTTTGTCCTAGGCACATGTCGATTAGACACTAGGCCTCTAGTATATGCATGCGTGTGTCTGTCTGTCTGTGTGTGTCTGTGTTTGTGTGTGTGTACTCACCTAGTTGTGGTTGCGTGTGTGTGTGTGTGAAATAATCTGTGTGTGTGTATCATTTTTCTTATTATTATTCATAATGAGGATATCACTCAGTGTTTTGCCTGGGTAATGAGACGACTGAGGAATGGCTAACATTTCGCATCCTTAGGACCAGTCTGTGTGATGTTCTAAACATTTCGTATCATTAGGATGACACAGTATGATACACTATATACTCTTAGGATAGTATGATACACTGTATACTCTTAGGATAGTATGATACACTATATACTCTTAGGATAGTATGATACACTAAACACTTTATATTCTTAGGACAGTATGATGCCCCATGGCAATGCACAATTTTCTCTGAACAAAACACATCAGCAAAAAATGTTTGAAGCCAATCAGAAGAGGCGTTCATATCATTATACATATCATTATAACAACATTGGCTCCTACATTCTCCAGACGTTCTCCCAAGTAGGATACATCAGTGTTGAAAATTTGATGTCCATCAGAAGTGGCCTTCTCAAGTTATTGCATGGAAAGAAAAATCGCATTTTGGTTTATAAAACTGACCAGAAGAGCACCTGCCTAGCCCAATAGATACAGAAACCTTCACTTAGTTACAGTATACCAGTGGTGAAAATATGAAGTAGAACAAATGAGAGATTCTCTAGTCACAAAATCTTTGGTGGAAGAAACAAATCCGATAATCACTTACAAGTGTCGCCTTTGTGGGCTTCTTAATCAACCTGACAACCACAAAGTATGGTAGTATGAACCCAACCCAATATTTTCCAAAGCATAATAATACTCGCAGAATAAAAGCAATGTTAGTGGTTCCGGAGCACGTGGCAGGAATCACTGAAAGGTAAAAATAAAAATACTCCAAAGTAAAAAACGATCTTCAAAGCAAGAAGGATGGTAAAAGCTCTTTACTAAAAGTGGATGCTGTGGCAGCAAGACTATTACGGAGGATAAAATTAGGGAAGGCTTCAACAAATCCGACGCCAGCAGCAGCAGCAGCAGCAGCAGCATCAGCTTCAGAACCCTCAAAAACCAACACGGAGCACTGATGAAGTCAGGAGGGGATTTATAAAACAACTGACGCAAAATATAGTCAGGAGTTACTGGAATGGAAAGATATTATATATATGTATTTGTATATATATATATATATATATATATATATATATATATATATATATATATATATATATATATATATATATATATATATTATTAACATATCGGCCGATTCCCACCAAGGCAGGATGGCCCGAAAAGAAAAACTTTCGTCATCATTCACTCCATCACTGTCTTGCCAGAGGGTGCTTTACACTACAGTTATAAAACTGCAACATTAACACCCCTCCTTCAGAGTGCCGGCACTGTACTTCCCATCTCCAGGACTCAAGTCCGGCCTGCCGGTTTCCCTGAATCCCTTCATAAATGTTACTTTGCTCACACTCCAACAGCACGTCAAGTATTAAAAACCATTTGTCTCCATTCACTCCTATCAAATACGCTCACACATTCTTGCTGGAAATCCAAGCCCCTCGCACACAAAACCTCTTTTACCCCCTCCCTCCAACCTTTCCTAGGCCGACCCCCTACCCCGCCTTCCCTCCACTACAGATTTATAGACTCTCGAGGTCATTCTGTTTCGTTCCATTCTCTCTACATGTCTGAACCACCTCAACAACCCCTCCTCAGCCCTCTGGGTAATAGTTTTGGTAATCCCGCACCTCCTCCTAATTTCCAAACTCCGAATTATCTGCATTATATTCACCTCTGCAACTTCTCTTCAGAATCTCCCAAAAGCACAGTGTCATCAGTAAAAAGCAACTGTGACAACTCCCACTTTGTATTTGATTCTTTGTCTTTTAACCCCACACCTCTTGCCAAGACCCTCGCATTCACTTCTCTTACAACTCCATCTATAAATATATTGAACAACCACGGTGACATCACACATCCCTGTCTAAGGCCTACTTTTACCGAGAAATAATCTCCCTCTCTCCTACACACTCTAACCTGAGCCTCACTATCGTCATAAAAGCTCTTCACTGCTTTCAGTAACCTTCCTCCTATTCCATACACCTGCAACATCTGCCACATTGCCCCCCTTTCCACCCTATCATACGCCTTTTCCAATTCCATAAATGCCACAAAAACCTCTTTACCCTTATCCAAATACTGTTCACCTATATGTTTTACTGCAAACACTTGGTCTACACCCCCCCTACCTTTCCTAAAGCCACCTTGTTCATCTGCTATTCTGCTCTCCGTCTTACTCTTAATTCTTTCAATAATAACTGTACCATACATTTTACCAGGTATACTCAACAGACTTATTCCCCTATAATTTTTGCACTCTCTTTTGTCCCCTTTGCCTTTATACAAAGGAAAAATACACGCTCTCTGCCAGTCCCTAGGTACCTTACCCTCTTCCATACATGTATTAAATAATAGCACCAACCACCAACCACTCCAAAACTATATATCCGCCAGCTTTTAACATTTCTATTTTTATCCCATCAATCCCAGCTGCCTTACCCCCTTTCATTCTACCCACTGCCTCACGAACTTCCCCCACACTCACAACTGGCTCTTCCGCACTCCTACAAGATGTTATTCCTCCTTGCCCTATACACGAAATCACAGATTCCCTGTCTTCATCAACATTTAACAACTCCTCAAAATATTCCCTCCATCTTCCCGATACCTCTAACTCTCCATTTAATAACTCTTCTCTCCTATTTTTAACTGTCAAATCCATTTGTTCCTTAGGCTTCCTCAACTTATTAATCTCACTCCAAAACTTTTTCTTTTTTTCAACAAAATTTGTTGATAACATCTCACCCATTCTCTCATTTGCTCTCTTTTTACATTGCTTGACCACTCTCTTAATCTCTCTTTTTTTCTTCATATACTCTTCCCTCCTTGCATCACTTCTACTTTGTAAAAACCTCTCATATGCTAACTTTTTCTCCCTTACTACTCTCTTTACATCATAATTCCACCAATCGCTCTTCTTCCCTCCCGCACCCACTTTCCTGTAACCACAAACTTCTGCTGAACACTCTAACACTACATTCTTTAACCTAATCCATACATCTTCGACCCCATTGCCTACACTCTCACTAGCCCATCTATTCTCCAATAGTTGTTTATATCTTACCCTAACTGCCTCCTCTTTTAGTTTATAAACCTTCACCTCTCGCTTACTTATGCTTCTATTTTCCTTGTATCCAATCTACCATTTACTCCCACTTTAGCTACAACTAAAAAGTGATCTGATATATCTGTGGCCCCTCTATAAACATGTACATCCTGAAGTCTACTCAACAGTCTTTTATCTACCAATACATAGTCCAACAAACTACTGTCATTACGCCCTACATCATATCTTGTATACTTATTTATCCTCTTTTTCTTAAAATATGTATTACCTATAACTAAACCCCTTTCTATACAAAGTTCAATCAAAGGGCTCCCATTATCATTTACACCTGGCACCCCAAACTTACCTACCACACCCTCTCTACATGTTTCTCCTACTTTAGCATTTAGGTCCCCTACTACAATTACTCTCTCACTTGGTTCAAAGGTTCCTATACATTCGCTTAACATCTCCCAAAATCTCTTTCTCTCCTCTACACTCCTCTCTTCTCCAGGTGCATACACGCTTATTATAACCCACTTTTCGCATCCGACCCTTATTTTAATCCACATAATCCTTGAATTTACACATTTATATTCCCTCTTCTCCTTCCATAACTGGTCCTTCAACATTATTGCTACCCCTTCCTTAGCTCTAACTCTCTCAGATACTCCTGACTTAATCCCATTTATTTCTCCCCACTGAAACTCGCCTACCCCCTTCAGCTTTGTTTCGCTTAGGACCAGGACATCCAACTTCTTTTCAATCATAACATCAGCAATCATCTCTTTCTTATCATCCGCACTACATCCACGCACATTCAAACATCCCAGTTTTATAAAGCTTTTCTAATTCGTTTTTTTAGTAAATGTGTACAGGAGTAGGGGTTACTAGCCCATTGCTCCCGGCATTTTAGTCGCCTTATACGACACGCATGGCTTACAGAGGAAGAATTGTTTTCCACTTCCCCATGGACAATAGAGGAAATAAAGAAGAACAAGAGCTATTAAGAAAAAAAAGAAAAACATAGATGTGTGTATGTATATATATATATATATATATATATATATATATATATATATATATATATATATATATATATATATATATATGTCGTGCCGATTATTTAAAACTTGCGATTTTGGCTTAAATAGCAACGCTCACCTTGCCATATAAGACAAGTGAAAATTTGTGTATGCAATAATTTCGCCAAAATCATTCTGAACATAACGAAAAAAATATATTTCATTGTGTTTGTTTATTATTAAATTAATGTTAACGTATCTAAAATATATTTAGTTGGGTTAGGCTAAATTAAATTGCGCTTGTTGTAATAAGGTTAGGTAGGTTTTCAAAGTTTCTCTTGGTACAAAATTATAAATTCTTACATTAACATAAATGAAAAAAATATATCTTTAAGCGTATAAGAGAAAATTTTAGAAAGGACTTAATTTTAGATGAGTTCTTGCTAATTGACCAGTTTTACCTAATCGGCACGACATATATATATATATATATATATATATATATATATATATATATATATATATATATATATATATATATGCAGTAAGATCTTAGTCAACAGGTGATATCACAATATGCAGAACAACCGCTGTGAAAAGAATTGTGAACTTCTAAGCGATTTCGTGATTTCTCACATTATCAAGCAACTGTAAAAAAAAAAAAATAAACGGAAAGGCATATAAGGACGAGGTTACACATCGCAGGCAACTTACAACACCTGACCTTTTTATGATGATGTACGTAAGTGGTCATAAACCAGTCAAACACTCCTTACATTCTACCCAAGTTTTAAGATTTTAGCTTGTCTAATATATCTTATATTCTTCCCAAATTTGATTAATTATAAATGAATCCAATTAGTATAATCCAAAAGCAATATTCACATTAATTTCAAATCCATTTTTTATGAAACTTGATTCTATCATATTTCTCTCGACCTTGGACGTGCTTGATATTACTTTCTCGGCCTTTGAAAAATCAAATGGATGGTTAAAATCTCTCATATGTATGTATTTATGTATGTATGTATGTATGTATGTATGTATGTATGTATGTATGTATGTATGTATGTATGTATGTATGTATGTACTCACCTAGTTGTGGTTGCAGGGGTCGAGACATAGCTGCAAGTATGTATGTATGTATGTATGTATGTATGTATGTATGTATGTATGTATGTATGTATGTATGTATGTATGTATGTATGTATGTATGTGTGCAAGTATGTATGTATGTATGTATGTATGTATGTATGTATGTATGTATGTATGTATGTATGTATGTATGTATGTGTGCAAGTATGTATGTATGC
Organism: Cherax destructor; assembly: GCA_009830355.1. Lineage (NCBI taxonomy): Eukaryota > Metazoa > Arthropoda > Malacostraca > Decapoda > Parastacidae > Cherax > Cherax destructor. The sequence continues at coordinate 34,281 of WNWK01007201.1, read as the reverse complement.
ATGTATGTATGTATGTATGTATGTATGTATGTATGTATGTATGTATGTATGTATGTATGTATGTATGCATGTATGTATGTATGTATGTATGTATGTGTGCAAGTATGTATGTATGTATGTATGTATGTATGTATGTATGTATGTATGTATGTATGTATGTATGTATGTATGTATGTATGTATGTGTGCAAGTATGTATGTATGTATGTATGTATGTACTCACCTAATTGTGCTTGCAGGGGTCGAGACTCAGCTCCTGTATGTATGTATGTATGTCCCTCATCAAGAAAGATTCACGATATGGTAAACAAAAAGTCTGAGTGTAATCTGAGTATTTATTTTCCCGTATGGAAATATTGATGATCTCATCAGTGACACCCGCTGAGGCACTCACACTATCATGTGCATATTTACACATAAATGAAATATTTCATATATTATTCTTCCGCATACTTGAACTTAAGAACGTGTCGTGGCCGGGCATTCTAGCTAATTATCATATCCTATATCCTTCTGATGAATTAGATTGTAGTGGGTTCGAGTCCTTTGCAAGTTCTTTGCAATCAACAGTTGTTTGTTTAAATTATTTATATAAAAAATGTAAGAAGGGTTCTGTATAGTCCAGCCTGTCACCGAGGTCCTCTTCAGCAGATTATAGAGTGTGTAGTGGTGTTGGTTTATTAAATAGGGAAGATCAGAGAGTCACACGTCTGTGTCATCACATGACCCCTGCTGTGCCAGGGGGAAGGAGGGGGAGGGGAGCTGTAAAACAGAAGTGACTTTAGAACATATGTAATGGTGGGGAGAGGGGTAGCTACTAGCTGTGTGACGGCCTGGGCTGCTCCCACCACTGGTTGGCAAGTATAGCACTTTGCTAGATGGTGTTTTCGTCAGGAAAAGTTGATCTGTCTTGGGTCTTCATCATGCGATGACTCGCTCAACATTTCCTTAAAAAAACTGCAAATATTTAATTGTAACGTTGATTACTTATGGTCTTGGTATCACAAGATCATTCCCGACAAACTTATTGACCATGATAAAGCCCTTTGCTCTCTTTGTTGTGATTTTGTAGAGGTGGTTTATAACGTTCAAACACCAGAAGCGTCCCTAGGTCGTTCACTCCTAGGAATACAAGTTTTAGATGGATCCTCTATTGATAGAGGTTTGTTAGTGTCCAAGTGGTAACCTGACTTAAGTTAGGTACTGGAACTAGGTCAAGTGCATGACAAAGAAGCTTCAGATCAATGGTACTTCAAGCATTAGGTTTTCACTAGCATTCATAAGAACATAAGAAAAGCGGAACACTGCAGCAGGCCCATTGACCCACACTGGGAAAGTCCTTATGAAATTCAAATCTACCAACAAAAATATTTGTCCAACCCATTTTCGGTGCTACCCAGGAAATAAGCTTTGATAATTCTTTTAACTAATGTGTAAGTTCCGCTTAAATCCAATTCCTCTCACTCATAAGAACAAGAAAAGAGGAACACTTCAGCTGGCCAACCGGCCCACACTAGGCAAGAGCTGATACACCTGGTCCATCACCAGGGTGTTGAAGGAGCTGAAGCACCTGGTCAATTACCAGGGTACTGAAGGAGCTGAAGCACCTGGTCCATCACCAGGGTACTGAAGGAGCTGAAGCACCTGGTTATCACCAGGGTACTGAAGGAGCTGAAGCACCTGGTCCATCACCAGGGTACTGAAGGAGCTGAAGCACCTGGTCCATCACCAGGGTACTGAAGGAGCTGAAGCACCTGGTCCATCACCAGGGTACTGGTAGTGTCTGTGAGGATATATTGGTTCAGATTCACAGAGAGGATACTAGACACGTCTTCACAGAGCAAGGTACATGTCATCACTCAGTAAGGTACACGTCACCACTCAGCAAGGTACACGTCACCACTCTCACGTTCAAACTTGTTAGTGAAGTGTAAACAATCCAAGTAACACTAAGATTTTACATTTATGAACAATACTCTGTATAATGGAAGTAGCGTCCCCGTTAATATTAAGTTTCCGTTGTATGTAGAGTATATTGCGTTCTCAAAGATCCCATGCTTCCAATCATCATTGAAATTCTTTTTAGATCGCAAAACCACTCGGCTGGAGCAGGGCTGCCACACAATGTGAAGTGTCCGCTGAGTACACATTCAGAGGCATCCGATGCATCAGCAGCCGAGGCTTCTAAAACAGAAGTGCCGACAGAAGCCGGTAATTGAGGCACCTTGAGAGACGCAAGGGAAGGTCCCTAATGGCTGCACTTTGAAGGAGGATATCACTCAAGTGAGTTCTACTTCAATTAATATGTTTTGGTGTGCTTTGCGGCATCAGGAGAGGAAGGGACAGTAGGAGGAGAAGCACTACCAACTCTTCTAGAGGAAGAGAGAGAGAGAGAGAAGCCAGGGTAAGTGACTGAATTAGTCAGAATGGAAATTTACAAAAGTGGAGTGTCGCTTATTCACGGCCTCGGCGAAACTCTGAGGTAAGATAACTTCTGCAGGACCAGGGTAAAGTATGGTCACATACTCTGTGACCGCGGGTTCGAACCCCACCCGTGGTATGGTTTGTTTGCAATCGTGTCATTACGATTTCGTGAGTCATGGGATACATGTCCCTATGCTTAACAACAGAAACATTTCCGTAAGATTTAGAACGTAAGATTTAACTTAGTATCTAAACCAAGCGACCATAACAACGTCAGAAAGATCAATAATGTTAAAGGTCACTAGGTAGAGTTAATGTCGACGTAGTTACCTACCAACACCCATCCTAAATCTCTGAACTTTCACAATCCGTTGGCTCTCCAACTTCTCCAATATTTTATCCTCAGAATAACGCATGAGCTCTCGGGAGAATATCACAACGCGGCACTGATTTAAGAGCGGCAGGAGGAGCACAGGACGCAGCAGCACCTGGATCACCGCAGAGTGGCAGGAGCACAGGACGCAGCAGCACCTGGATCACCGCAGAGTGGCAGAAGCACAGGACGCAGCAGCACCTGGATCACCGCAGAGTGGCAGGAGCACAGGACGCAGCAGCACCTGGATCACCGCAGAGTGGCAGGAGCACAGAACGCAGCAGCACCTGGATCACCGCAGAGTGGCAGGAGCACAGGACGCAGCAGCACCTGGATCACCGCAGAGTGGCAGGAGCACAGGACGCAGCAGCACCTGGATCACCGCAGAGTGGCAGAAGCACAGGACGCAGCAGCACCTGGATCACCGCAGAGTGGCAGGAGCACAGGACGCAGCAGCACCTGGATCACCGCAGAGTGGCAGGAGCACAGGACGCAGCAGCACCTGGATCACCGCAGAGTGGCAGGAGCACAGGACGCAGCAGCACCTGGATCACCGCAGAGTGGCAGGAGCACAGGACGCAGCAGCACCTGGATCACCGCAGAGTGGCAGGAGCACAGGACGCAGCAGCACCTGGATCACCGCAGAGTGGCAGAAGCACAGGACACAGCAGCACCTGGATCACCGCAGAGTGACAGGAGGAGCACAGGACGCAACAGCACCTGGATCACCGCAGAGTGGCAGGAACACAGGACGCAACAGCACCTGGATCACCGCAGAGTGGCAGAAGCACAGGACGCAGCAGCACCTGGATCACCGCAGAGTGGCAAGCACAGGACGCAACAGCACCTGGATCACCGCTAGTCAGGCGACTAGCGGACGAAGGATCGAGAATCCGTTAAACTTTGCACTGAATTGACCCACAGGGATTAATCGCCTCACATAAGTGTATAAATAAATAAGTAGTTTGAATATTCAGCATCATAGTAAAGGGGAACAGAGAGGCTTCAGGCATGACAGCGCTGGCGCGACACCCGGTACATCATACACACAACTGGAATCTCTCTTATTCCGACCAAGAAGACATGTCATACAAGAACCATTCCTAAGCAAACTTCCAGAAGCTATCTCGCTGGTCTGGTCGCCTATCAAACAAGTACATGACGATAATGTATTTATAGACATTGATAAGTTAAGCCCACGAACTGCGGGACGCTGCTTACCAAGATCCAGAGTAAGCCAGCATGGCCAGGGACCTCCCTCAAGAGCTGAGTAAAAAGTTTGTCCACGCCAGTGTATGTGAAAACACCTTCGCCCAACGTGCCCAACTGAAGGCGCCCGACCACGCAGCACCTGGAGGCTGGGAAGGTGGAAATAAATGGTATACAATACCGACATAATGGAAATGGTGGTAGTGTCAGGGGTGGTGGTGGTGTCAGGGGTGGTGGTGGTGTCAGTGTGGTAGCAGCACCGTCTACAAAAGTAACTAATAAGTATAAGATACATTCAACACTGATGTTTCTACATGAAGGAAACACTCAGCTGCGAAGCAAGTATGTGTATGTACAGCGTTTCGCTCTTTCTTGCTCATTAACAAGTCATGCCTTGATAAAGTGCTACAAAGAGCGAAACATTGTCCCGATAAAAGCTTTTCCTGCCTCTTGTATATTCTTCACTGTTGTTGATAGTGTCACGTGGATCCATGAATGAGTCTATAATATTCTAAATCACGAATTTTCTTTTCGTCATCATATTGTTTTAAATATCCCTCACAGCTCAGTGAGGGATATTTAAAACAAGATATTTGGATGGACTATGAATAAACAATATCTTAAATATGTATATACTTATGACCAACAACAAGCTTTGTGGCACCTCATCTTATGATGTGGTATTTAATTGTTGACAGAGTGTCGGTCATCCAGGGAAAGACCTTGATCAAATGACCCAAAACTCTGCCAAGTAGCTCAATCTCATGACTAAAATCCGGCGTCAGATGTGTTCCCATGAGTCCTGACACAGCAATTACCATGACAAGATTGATAGTGTTAGACACACAGTATATTCTCTCGCTGACAAGGCAGACTTGTAAAATCTGGAATATTGTTTACACTCGTGCATCCACACAGCGATCCCAATAACCGCGACTTAAAGCCCTTGCGAACCCCTAACAAAAGCTTGATTGGTCCGAGATTAGTCTACGCTTAGCGGACGGAGGCTCGAGCCTCCAACTCTCCTTAATAATAATAATATTTTTATTTCTACAAGTACATGTACAAGGTATACAGGCCTAGCTGACATCAATGACATACTACTATATAGACAGCCCCTTGTTATGCTGAGCATTTCGGGAAAATTAGGTTAGTTTTGTCCCAGGATGCGACCCACACCAGTCGACTAACACCCAGGTACCCATTTTAAACTGATGGGTGAACATGGACAGCAGGTGTCTTATGGAAACACGTCCCTAATGTTTACCAGCCGTACCGGAGATTCGAACTCCGGACCTCAATGTGTGAGCTCTTCACGTAAACACTAAGAACAATAATCAATAATTTTTCTTCTACTTGCAAAGTCACCTTTCCAAGACTTACACAAGCTTCTTCATGAGCATCCTTCAAAAAGGAACCTTCACGACGGTAAAGGACTCTTCATACCCCAAAAAACTGAAGCTAGCCTCCTTTGCCGTGAATCGAACTTGATTGCCTCTCATTTGCCCTGGCGCTGTATAGCCCTCTACGGGTTTTGTGTTCCCCAAATGCAACAACAGCTATTATTATTATTATTATTATTATTATTATTATTAATTATTATTAATATTATTCCATTCATAAGGAAACGTTTAATCTGTAAGGTCATACAACACTTCGAAGAATGGTAGGCATTTAGGTTTGATCTGAGGAAGGGGAGGGCAGGCACAATTCCTTAGATCAAGAGCCCTCCATGTAAGATACCTTCCATGATGGGAATAATAATGCTAATAATAATAATAATAAAATAATAATACTAATAATAATAATAATAATAATAATAATAATAATAATAATAATAATAATAATAATTATAATAATAATAATCACGAGGTGTGAGAAACCTCGTGGGTTGTATAATTATGATGGAGGGAAAAGTGTGCCAGGAGGTTAATTGGTTGTTTACAGTGCCAGGGATGAGTGTCATAACTCAAATTTTCAATTAACCTGATATTGTGGTGGGAGGCACCATCACAATACATCACAGTGGTGGTGGTGGTAATGGGGGTTACTGGTAGTGTTGTGGTGGTGACGGTTCTGGTGGTGGTGGTAATGATGATAGGGCGCTCGTGATGGTAATGATGGTGGTTTTTGTAGTGGTGGTAGGGGTGACGGTGATGGTAATGGTGGTTATGATAGTAGGTGGTGGTGTTTGTGATGGTGATAGTGGTGGTGGGGATGATGGCGGTTGTGGTTATGGTAATGATAGTGGTGATAGTGATGGTAGTGGGCTATTGAAATGAGGTTGAAAGTGTTGTAAATGTGGTGACGGATAATATTGTTAGGAATAGTAATGGGAGTGATCGTAGAGGTGTTAAGAAGCTAAAACAGCAGCACCAAAGCAAAGTTAGTGGTTGTAGGGGATGTCAATCACATGGAAATATATTGGGCGCACTCACTATGTCAAAGAAAACACAAGAGTGAGGGCAGAAGACAAAACAGCTCGACATGACCTGGTTTTCACTTTAAGTGAATCTGACAGAGGAGAAATAGAACGCGAGATACCACTAGGTGCTAATGACCACACGGAGCTTAGCTTTGAATATTTATCACAGAGGGAGTGGAGAGTAGAGTAGGAAGTATAAATAATAAACCAGGTTACTCAAGAGGAGGCTATGCAGGGATGAGAAATTTGCTAAATGATTCCAGTGGGACAGAAAAGTGAATGGTCACATAAACTACGAAATGATGGAGGTTCTCAGAAAGTGACGAAGGCTACGGGAGGGTTCATACTTATCTGGAGGCTACAGAAATATGCATACTTTTCAGGAAGTATTGCAAAGAAAAATTCAGAGAGAGCTCTTGGTTTAAATAAAGCTGTAGAAAAGTCAGATAGGAACAAAAGAACATTGAAAAATACGGAAATGCAAAATAACTGAGAATAAGGAAGTGAGCAGAATACCTAGGGATGATTATGCAAGAAAGTGTGTCTGTTTGTGAATGACTTATTAATAGTTGCCAAATCAGAGCCGAAACTACTTCACGGCCACATAAGACAGAAAACTGTGATAGGCCAAATAATAATACTGATGAAGGAGAGATGAGTGATCACAGGAGACGATAAAAAGCTTTCCCAGGAAGTAAACATAAGATTTAAGAAATATTCAATGAAGAAACAGGGATAGGCGCCAGAAAGTAGGGGCGAAAGGGCTAAGCAACTAAACTTGAATGGAATTCTCATAACAGACGAGGAAGTAATGAAACTACTAGAAGAGTTGGAAATATCAAAAGCCATAAGTCGGACAGCCAATCGCCATGAATACTGAAAGGAAGGAAGAATTGTGGTAACCTATAACAGCGATTCTAAACATGTCACAAGAGATGGGAAAACTATTAGACAGCTGGAAAATTATAAATGCGTTCCTATTATACATGAATGGGGACACACACGAGGTACTGAATTACAGGTCATTAACAATGAAAAGGTTAGCTGAACACCTGACGAGGAAGGATTTTGTAATAGAAAATCACGTGGAGGAGTTCTATGAAAAGGTAATGGAAGTCGAAAAAGAAAGACAAGGATGGGTCGACTGCACATTCTTGAACTTCAGGAAACACTACAGTACTCTGCTAGAAATTGATTCAAGATCAGGGATACAAGGTCAGACATTACGGTGGCTCTTGCAATGCGAAGCGAACAAAAGACAAAGGGTGACGGTAAGGGCAGATATTTTCAGTATGGAAAAATGTAACAAGTGAAGAGTCCCCCAGGATCAGTACTAGGACCATTTCAATTCTTAATATATGCAAATGGCTTGCTAGAGGGGATTAAGTAATGAATTATTCCTTGCAGATGACTTGAAGATAATTGAGAAGAATAGAAATGGAAGAAGACAGAGACAGGCTACAGGAAGATTGGGACAAGCACTAAGAGAGGGAAAACAAGTAATTACTGAAGTTCATCTCAAATAAGTTCAAGGTCATGGACACTGGGGATGGGATGGAAGACTAGAGACGGAGTACAGAATGACTAGCGAAAAAACTACACATATTGCAGAAGGATTGTGAAGAATCTTGGAGTGAATATCACTAAACATATGGTCAGAGGTGCACATAAATCACGTAACATCTGCAGCATATGCCGGGTTAGTTAGTCTCAGAAAGGCCTACATAAACTTCAGTAAAGATAATATAAGATTTGTTCGGTTTTTTAATCCCGGAGGTAAAACACCCAGGATTACCAAATAAAGTCAGCGCGTCATCGAGGACTCTCTGTCATATTTCCACTGGGGTCCTTCAGTCTTGTCTTTCAGGATGCGACCCACACCAGTCGACTAGCATCCAGGTACCTACTTACTGCTAGATGAATAGGGACAGAATCGAATCGAATCAGTACTCACAGGTAAGACCCATATGGGTGAAAGGAGTTTTGGGAAGAGGAAGAATAGTAGGTGAGAGGAAGTTGTAATAGGGTGAGGGAAAGAGCCAGGGCTAAACCCAGCCGCATAGCGTTAGTTGGCATGATAGATGGAGTGATTTCTGAGCCGTGGTGATCTGCAAGTTTGTGTTTGCGCAATGGAGGTACTGGTCTTGGTTCGGGAGGCAAGGACATTCACATAGGCGGCAGCCACACGTCAGGCTGGTTTGCCCATCGTTTCAATCCATGCCGGGATTGAACCACGGACACTCAGTCTGTGAGGTGAAAGCGTTACTAAGTGGAACGAGCTGGAAAAGGAAGTTGAAGAATCAGATTGAATACACATTTTCAAGAGAAGATACGATAGGGCCCAAGAGGCTAGGAACTAATAATGCCAGGGATTGTAGGTTAGAGACAGGCATGCAAACACAACTCTGTGGGTAAAACTCTCCCTCTCTCTCTCGCACACATGCACACACACACACTACATCTCATTTTACTGTCCCTACTCTCCTTTTCTCTCCTCTATCTCGCTCACACATGTGTACACACACACACACACACAAAAAATGAGGAGGAGCCAGAGGGGAAGTCGTAGACTCAGGGATCAGAGGAAGATGGGCCTGGAAGGAAAGAATGGATGAAAGAGCAGTGTAAATGGATGGAACAACAGTGGGAAAGCAAACTAGGTAAGCTTTCAGTAGAATCCCACAGCATCGTGCCAGGTCCCCCACTTCCCCAAACTCCACAAGGCACCCAGAACAGAGTGATGGAGAGGAAACTGATGGATGGTACAACAATGCTTATGGAATAAGGAACAAGTAGGAGGAGTGGCATGAAAGAATCAAAGAGCTATCTCTGAACATTATAGGTCTCTATTACAAATAAAGAAACATTTGTAATAAACGACTGTTTGGGATACTGAGTAACTATCAGCTTTCAATATTTATTATATTATATTAATATAAAAACATATAGTACTCTGAATAAAATCATAAATCTATATAATCTGTGTAAAAACATATATAATCTCTTTATACACAATTATAACGTAGTAAAAATTCACAAGGTAAATTAGACACACATGCAACACTTGGGTATCTTTATTGAAACGTTTCGCCACACAGTGCTTCATCAGTCCATACAAGGAGAATCGTGAAGAACAGGAGGAGTGTGAGGTTGTCAGGGCCTGACAAGCCTCACCTCCTCCTGTTCTTCCGATTCTCCTTGATGGACTGATGAGCCACTGTGTGGCGAATCCTCAATAAAGATACCCAAGTGTTGCATGTGTGTCTAATTTACCAACTCGTCGGTTCTCTGAACCATTCATTCACAAAAATTCACAAGTAAAAACAATCATAAAATTCAGTGCAGTGTCAAACGTCGCTGCCATCGTCGTGTCACACAGGACACCACCACACCTCTAGTTATGACACGCATTCTCTTCCGTGTCATCAGACACCCTTGTCTCTGTGTTACACAACACGCCTTCTCTCCGTGTCACGACACTCTCTGTGCCACATGGCACGCCCCCTGTGTCATGACTCCATCTCTAAAAACCTTAACACCGCGTCATCCGACACCAACACCAAATCACACGACTATTCCACTTGTGTCGTGCCACCAGTTGTCACTACATCAATGAACACACACCAGTGACACTACAACACCAGTGACACAACTCAGTGACACTTTCAGGTACAGTCTCAACTCCGGGTACACAGTCTCAGGTACAAAACAGTCTCGGCACACTGTCTCCATAGTGCAGGTACACTCTCCATAGTGCAGGTACACTCTCCATGTGCAGGTACACTCTCCATAGTGCAGGTACACTCTCCATAGTGCAGGTACACTCTCCATAGTGCAGGTACACTCTCCATAGTGCAGGTACACTCTCCATAGTGCAAGTACACTCTCCATAGTGCAGGTACACTCTCCATAGTGCAGGTACACTCTCCATAGTGCAGGTACACTCTCCATAGTGCAGGTACACTCTCCATAGTGCAAGTACACTCTCCATAGTGCAAGTACACTCTCCATAGTGCAAGTACACTCTCCATAGTGCAGGTAAGAGTCCGGTTAAAGCTCTCCAGTGTGAGAGTCTTGTTAGCACTCTCTAGGAGAGTCAGGTGGACACTCTCTACTAGAGTCAGGTGGACACTCTAGGAGAGTCTGGTGGACACTCTCTACTAGAGTCTGGTGAACACTGTCAGTCAAGCCGGCACGGCAGTCAAACATCAGGTCTGATGACGTAACCCCTTGACTGCCGGCCGGTAAGGAAACTACCTAACAACCATTGTTAGATAAGGGGCCGTAACAGTCTCACAGGAATGATAACAGATGCCATCTTTCCAACTGGTTATCAGATAATGAGAAAGACAGCGGGAACAGAGGGGGTGGAGCAGTGGCACTGCTCATCAAAAGCCAATGGGAGTTTAGGAGCTGGAGAGAGGAGACAGATGAGAAGCAAGAGAGCACATAATAGGAATGCTTCAGTCTGGAGGTCCCAAGGTGGTAATTGCAGTGATGTATAACCCACCACAGAGTAGCAGGAGGACAAAACAATAATATGATGAGAGTAACAGAGCGATGGTTGACACGCTGGTTGAAGTGGCCAGAAGGGCTCATGCGAGCAGGGCAAGTTACTGGTTGTGGGTGACTTCAATCACAAAGAAATTGATTGGGAAACCTGGAGCCACATGGGGGCCCAGAAACGTGGAGGGCTAACATGATGGAGGTGATACTGGAAAACCTCATGTACCAACACGTAAGGGACACTACCAGAGAGAGAGACAGAAGAGGACGAACCAGAAAACTGGACCAGGTATTCACCTTGAATAGTGCAGATATTGAGGACATCACATATGAAAGACCTCTAGGGGCCAATGACCATGTGGTTCTGAGTTTCGAATACATAGTAAAGTTACAAGTGGAGAGGGAAGTAGAAGGGCAAGACAAATGACAATCAAACTACAGAGAGGGGACTACACAGGCATGAGGAATTTCCTGCACATGGTTCAGTGGGACAGATAACTGGCAGGGAGATCAGTAAATAAGATGATGGAATATGTGACAAAAATATGCAAGGAAACAGAGGAGAGGTTTTTCCCAAATGGTAACATAAATAATGAAAAGGCCAGAACGAGCCCTTGATTCACCATAATCAAGTGTGTTAGAGAATGATAGAAGTATAGAAAGCAAAGGACCCAGGAGAATAAGGAGAGCAGTCGTAGAGCCAGAAACGAATATGCTCAGGTAAAGAGGGAGGCCCAATGACAATACGAAAATGACATATCAGCAAAAGCCAAATCTGACCCGAAGCTGTTGTACAGCCACATCAGGAGCAAAAAACAATCAAGAACCAGGTAATCAGCCTAAGGAAGGAAGCAGGGAGATCACAAAAAAAAACTAACAAGAAGTATGTTAGGAGCTCAACATAATATTCAAAGAAGTATTCACAGAGAAGACAGAAGAGACTCCATAAAGAGGGAGATGTGGGGTACACCATCAGGTATGTAAAACATAAGACAAAAAGAAAACTGCCGAGCTGTTGGCCCATCAGGATCAACAACATCAAACCAGTAACAGCTAAGGAAGGCAAATTACAATCACAAAAAACTAAGCAAGGAGTTAAACCTAGGAAGCTCAGTATATTAATATTTTAAAGAAATATTCAAGACAAGACAGAAGCAACTAATAAAAGGGAAAATGTAGGAGCTTTTCACCGTTCAGGTGTTGGACATAATACAATTTCGAAGCATTAAACTACTGACATGTACAGTATGCAAAGTCATGGATACGATTATCAGGAGAAGAGTTGTGGAGCACCTATAAAGGAATGAAATTATCAAAGACAACCAGCATGGTTTCAGGGACGGAAAATCTTGTGTCACAAACCTACTGGAGTTCTATGACAGGGTGACAGCAGTAAGACAAGAAAAAGGTGGGTAGATTGCGTTTTCTTGGACTGTAAGAAGGCCTCTTCACACAGTTCTGCACAAGAGATTGATGCAAAAGCTGGAGGACCAGGTAGATATAACAGGGAAGGCACTCCAATGGATCAGAGAATAACTGAAAGGAAGACAACAGTCATTGTTAGTGAAGATGAGTGGGCGCCTGCGATAAGCGGGGTTCCACTGGGGTCTGTTCTAGGACTGCGCTGTTTCTGGCATATGTGAACGACATGACGGTAGGAATAGACTCAGAAGTGTCCCTTTTACAGATGATGTGAAGTTAATGAGGAAAATTCAATCAGGGAGAACATGGTAGGACTACAAAGGGATCTGGACAGGCTGTAGGCCTGGTCCAGAAACTGGCTCCTGTAATTCAACCCAATCATGTACAAAGTCATAAAGATTGGGGAAGGGCAAAGAAGCCGCAGACGGAGTACAGTCTAGGGGGCCAGAGACTACAAACCTCACTCAAGTAAAAGAATCTTGGGGTGAGTATAATATCGAGAACATCTCATGAGGCGCAAATCAAACAAATAACTGCTGCAGCACATGGGCGCCTAGCAATCATAAGAGTAGCATTCCGACATCTAAGTAAGGAATAGTTCAGGACCCTGTACACCGTGTACGTCAGGCCCATATTAGAGTATGAAGCACCGGTTTGAAACCCACACCTAGCCAAGGATGTAAGGAAATTAGAAAAGGTGCAAAGGTTTGCAACGAGAATAGTTCAAGGAAAATCGATCTGGCGACCAAGGAGGACATGAGAGATGGGGGAATATGACAACGACATATAAAATATCAAGAGGATTTGACAAGGTGGACAGAGACAGGATGTTCCAGAGTTGGGACACAAAAACAAGAGGTCGCAATTGGAAATTGAAGACTCAGATAAGTCAAAGAGATGTTAGGAAGTTTTCCTTAGTCAGAGTTTTCAGGAAGTGGAATAGTCTGGAAAGTGACGTGGTGGAGGCAGGAACCATACATAGTTTTAAGACGAGGTATGATTAAGTTCATGGAGCAGGGAGAGAGAAGACCTAGTAGCGATCAGTGAAGAGGCAGGGCCAGAAGCTACGAATCGACCCCTGCAACCACAAATAGGTGAGAACAAATTGGTGAGTACACACACACTCATGTGGGTTCAGAGAGAGGGAGTAGAGGCACTTTGTGTAGCACTAACAAAACTCGTCAATGCATCTACTGAAATGGGGCAACTGACTGAGGTGTCAAAGTAAATGTAGTCCAAATTTTTAAGAGAAAACCGGACAGAATTAAACTACAGACCAGTGTCACTGACATGTATAGTATGCAAAGTCATGGAGAAGAGTGGTGGAGCAAACAAAATGGAGTCAGCTTATAACCAGCATGGTTCCAGGGAAGGGAAATCCTGTGTCACAAACCTACTGGAGTTTTACGACAAGGTGACAGAAATATGACAGGAGAGAGAGGGGTGGGTAGATTCCATTTTCTTGGACTGTAAGAAGGCTTTCGACACAGTTCCACACAGAGATTAGTACGAAAGCTAAATGAGCGGCAAGGAATAATAGGAAAGGCACGACAATGGATCAGAGAATACCTGACGTGAAAGAAACGAGTGATGGTACGTGATGAGGTGTCAAAGTGGGCGCATGTGACGAGTGAGGATCTTATGATGTTTCTGGTATATGTGAATGATATGACAGAAGGGATAGATTCAGTAGTGTCTCTGTTTTCAGACGATGTGAAGCTAATGCGAATGATTCAAACGGATGAGGATCAGCTTGGACTACACAGGGATCTGGACAGGCTGCAAGCCTGCTCCATCATCTGGCTCCTGAAGTTTAACCCCATCAAGTGCAGACGGAGCACAGGCAAGGGGGGGCCCAAAGGCTACAAACCACACATAAGGAAAAGGATCTTGGAGTCAGTATCATCAACAATTTTTTTTTTAAATAAGAAAAAGTTTTGGAGTGAGATTAATAAGTTGAGAAAGCCTAGGGAACAAATGGATTTGACAGTTAAAAATAGGAGAGGAGAATTATTAACTGAAGAGTTAGAGGTATCGGGAAGATGGAGGGAATATTTTGAGGAGTTTTTAAATGTTGATGAAGACAGAGAAACTGTGATTTCGTCTATAGGGCAAGGAGGAATAACATCTTGTAGGAGTGAGGAAGAGCCAGTTGTGAGTGTGGGGGAATTTCGTGAGGCAGTGGGTAGAATGAAAGGGAGTAAGGCAGCTGGGATTGATGGGATAAAGATAGAAATGTTAAAAGCAGGTGGGGATATAGTTTTGGAGTGGTTTGTGCTATTATTTAATAAATGTATGGAAGAGGGTAAGGTACCTAGGGATTGGCAGAGAGCCTGTATTGTTCCGTTGTATAAAGGCAAAGGGGACAAAAGAGAGTGCAAAAATTATAGGGAAATAAGTCTGTTGAGTGTACCTGGTAAAGTGTATGGTAGAGTTATTATTGAAAGAATTAAGAGTAAGACAGAAAGCAGGATAGCAGATGAACAAGGGGGCTTTAGGAAAGGTAGGGGGTGTGTAGACCAAGTGTTTACAATGAAACATATAGGTGAACAGTATTTGGATATTGGTAAAGAGGTTTTTGTGGCCTTTATGGATTTGGAAAAGGCGAATGATAGGGTGGATAAGGAGGGGGGGCAATGTGGCAGATGTTGCAGGTGTATGGTATAGGAGGTAGGTTACTGAAAGCAGTGAAGAATTTTTATGAGGATAGTGAGGCTCAGGTTAGAGTGTGTAGGAGAGAGGGGGACTATTTCCCAGAAAAAGTAGGCCTTAGACAAGGATGTGTGATGTCACCGTGGTTGTTCAATATATTTATAGATGGGGTTGTAAGAGAAGTGAATGCGAGGGTCTTGGCAAGAGGTGTGGAGTTAAAAGATAAAGAATCAAATACAAAGTGGGAGTTGTCACAGTTGCTTTTTGCTGATGACACTGTGCTTTTGGGAGATTCTGAAGAGAAGTTGCAGAGGTTGGTGGATGAATTTGGTAGGGTGTGTAAAAGAAGAAAATTGAAAGTGAATATAGGAAAGAGTACGGTGATGAGGATATCAAAAAGATTAGGTGACGAAAGATTGGATATCAGATTTTAGGGAGAGAGTATGGAGGAGGTGAATGTATTCAGATATTTGGGAGTGGACATGTCAGCAGATGGGTCTATGAAGGATGAGGTGAATCATAGAATTGATGAGGGAAAAGGGTGAGTGGAGCACTTCGAGTCTGTGGAGACAAAGAACTTTGTCCATGGAAGTAAAGAGGGAATGTATGAGTATAGTTATACCAACACTCTTATATGGGTGTGAAGCATGGGTGATGAATGTTGCAATGAGGAGAAGGCTGGAGGCAGTGGAGATGTCATGTCTGATGTCAATGTGTGGTGTGAATATAATGCAGAGAATTCGGAGTTTGGAAATTAGGAGGAGGTGCAGGATTACCAAAACTATTATCCAGAGAGCTGAGGAGGGGTTGTTGAGGAGGTTCGGACATGTAGAGAGAATGGAACGAGACAGAATGACTTCGAGAGTGTATAAATTTATAATGGAGGGAAGGCGGGGTAGGGGTCGGCCTAGGAAAGGTTGGAGGGAGGGGGTAAAGGAGGTTTTGTGTGCGAGGTGCTTGGACTTCCAGCAAGCATGTGTGAGCGTATTTGATAGGAGTGAATGGAGACAAATGGTTTTTAATACTTGATGTGCTGTTGGAGTGTGAGCAAAGTAACATTTATGAAGGGATTCAGGGAAACCGGCAGGCCGGACTTGAGTCCTGGAGATGGGAAGTACAGTGTCTGCACTCTGAAGGAGGGGTGTTAATGTTGCAGTTTTATAACTGTAGTGTAAAGCAACCCTCTGGCAAGTCAGTGATGGAGTGAATGATGATGAAAGTTTTTCTTTTTCGGGCCACCCTGCCTTGGTGGGAATCGGCTGATGTGTTAATAAAAAAAAATATATTATTATTATTATTATTATTATTATTATTATTATTATTATTATTATTATTATTATTATTATTATTATTATTATACTGAACACATCTCCTAAGGCGTACATCAACCAAATAACTGCTGCAGCAAATATGCGCATAGCAAACCCAAGAATAACATTACGATACCTAAGTGAGGAGACATTCAAGACTGTGCACTGTGTACGCCAGGTCCATATTGGAGTATTCAGCACCAGTATGGAACCCACACCCAGTCAAGCACGTCAAGATATTAGAGAAAGCGCATTAAGACTGGTCCTTGGGCTATCGGGTATGTCCTACGAGGAGAGGTTAAGGGAACTCAACCTGGCGAGACTGGAGGACAGGAGGGATAGGGATGACATGATAATGACACATAAAATACTGAGAGGAATTGACAAGTTGGATAGAGACAGAATGTTTCGGAGATGGGACACAGCAACAACGGGCCAAAACTAGAAGTTGAAAACTTAGATGAGTCACAGGGATGTTAGGAAGTATTTCTTCATCATAGGGTTGTCAGGAAGTGAAACAATCTGGAGAGTGATGTAGTGGAGGCAGGATCCATACATAGCTTTAGGAAGAGGAATGATAAATCTTTTGGAGCATGGAGAGAGTGAACCTAGTAGCATCAAACGAGGGGGCAGGGCCAGGAGCTGTGACTTGACTCCTCCAGGAAGCTGAAGGGGAAACTTACGAAGCAAGAAGACAAGGGGAGAAAAATGCGATTGAAAACATCATGAAAGCAATAGGAGAAGATGACATGACCCAGCTGGCAAATTTTCTGAGAATAGGGGGGTTTGCAAGAGGAAGAATCCGGCCAGTCAAAGTGATTTTCAAAGCAGAATTGACTCGAAACAGGATCCTGCAGGAGAAAGCAAGACTAAGGGATATGTCAGAGTACCGGAGGGTGTATCTCGACCGCGACAGAACACAGGAAGAAAGACAGAAACTGAAAGAGAGGGTACAGAGACAAAAGGAGGAAAGAGAGATGGACAGGAGAACCCAGACTCAGGAGGAAGCTCTAATACAACCACCTTCAGATGTCCCCCAACCTGGACAACCCCAATGCAACCAAACAATCTAACCCAAAACACACATGCCATACAAAATGATTCCACCCACCTCATTACAAACTCCACCTTCACACCAACCACCCATAGTTCCCCATCAGATCTCCCACTTTCCCAACCCTACGTACCCCCCAGATTACGGTTTTAGAAAAGAAGTTGAAGGTTAGGTATACAAATGCAGATGGTATAACAAATAAATGTGAGGAGTGGCATGAACGAATAAAGGAGACATCCCCAGACATAATAGCGCTCACAGAAACGTAACTCACCAGGATGATAACAGATGCAATCTTTCCACCCGGATATCAAATCCTCAGGAAAGATAGAGGGAGCAGAGGGGGAGGAGGAGTTCCACTGCTCATTAAGAACAGGTGGGGATTTGAGGAAGTGGAAGGAATGGATGGAATGGGCGAAAGGGACTACATAGTAGGAACAATTCAGTCTGAGGGCCATAAGGTGGTAATTTCTGTAATGTACAACCCACCACAGAACTGCAGGAGGCAAAGAGAAGAATACGACGAGAGCAACAGAGCAATGGTAGACACACTAGCCGTGGTAGCCAGAAGAGCCCACATGGGGAGAGCAAAGTTACTAGTTATGGGTGATTTCAATCACAAGGAGATTGATTGGGAAAACCTGGAGCCCCATGGGGGTCCTGAATCATGGAGAGCCAAGATGATGGATGTGGTACTGGAAAACCTCATGCTTCAACATGTTAGAGACACTACCAGAGAGAGAGGTGGGGATGATCCAGCAAGACTGGACCTAGTATTCACCTTAAGTAGTTCGGACATCGAGGATATCACATATGAAAGGCCCCTTGGAGCTAGTGATCATTTAGTTCTGTGTTTTGATTATATAGTTGAGCTACAAGTGGAGAGGGGAGCAGGAATAGGAAGGGAGAAACGAAACTACAAAAGGGGGGACTACACAGGCATGAGGAACTTCCTACAAGACGTTCAGTGGGAGAGAGAATTGGCAGGAAAACCAGTAAGAGAAATGATGGAATATGTGACAACCAAATGCAAAGAGGCAGAGGAGAGGTTTGTCCCAAAGGGAAACAGAAGTAATGGGAAGACCAGAACGAGTCCTTGGTTCACCCAGAGGTGTAGGGAGGCAAAAACTAAGTGTAATAGAGAATGGAAAAAGTACAGAAGACAAAGGACCCAGGAAAATAAAGAGATTAGCCGAAGAGCCAGACACGAATATGCACAGGTAAGAAGGGAGGCTCAGCAACAATATGAAAATGATATAGCATCAAAAGTCAAGTCTGACCCGAAGCTGTTGTATAGCCACATCAGGAGGAAAACAACAGTCAAGGACCAGGTAATCAGGCTGAGGAAGGAAGGTGGGAAGTTCACAAGAAACGACCAAGAGGTATGTGAGGAGCTCAACATGAGATTTAAAGAAGTATTTACAGAGGAGACAGGAAGGACTCAAGGAATTCAGAATAGGGAGGTATACCAACAAGTGCTGGATGAAATACACACAACTGCTATGTGAACTCGATACCTCAAAAGCGGTGGGACCGGACAACATTTCTCCGTGGGTCCTTAGAGAGGGAGAAGAGATGTTGTGTGTGCCACTAACAAAAATATTCAACACATCCATTGAAACTGGGCAACTACCTGAGGCGTGGAAGATGGCAAATGTAGTCCCAATTTTTAAGAAAGGAGACAGACACGAGGCATTAAACTACAGACCTGTATCACTGACGTGTATAGTATGCAAAGTCATGGAGAAGATCATCAGGAGGAGAGTGGTGGAGCACCTAGAAAGACACAAGCTTATAAACGACAACCAGCACGGTTTCAGGGGAAAGGGAAAAACCTGTGTCACAAACCTACTGGAGTTTTATGACAAGGTAACAGAAGTAAGACACGAGAGAGAGGGGTGGATAGACTGCATTTTCTTGGACTGCAAGAAGGCGTTCGACACAGTTCCTCACAAGAGGTTAATGCAAAAGCTAGAGGATCAGGCACACGTAACAGGAAAGGCACTGCAATGGATCAGAGAATATCTGACAGGGAGGCAACAACGAGTCATGGTACGTGACGAGGTGTCAGAGTGGGCACCTGTGACGAGTGGGGTTACACAAGGGTCACTCCTAGGACCTGTACTGTTTTTGGTATATGTGAATGACATAACGGAAGGGATAGACTCAGAAGTGTCCCTGTTTGCAGATGATGTGAAGTTAATGAGAAGAATTAAATCAGTCGAGGATCAGGCAGGACTACAAAGAGACCTGGACAGGCTACAAGCCTGGTCCAGTAACTGGCTCCTTGAATTTAACCCTGCCAAATGTAAAGTCATGAAGATCGTGGAAGGGCAAAGAAGACCGCAGACAGAGTATAGTCTAGGTGGCCAAAGACTGCAAAACTCACTCAAGGAAAAAGATCTTGGGGTGAGTATAATACCGAGCACATCTCCTGAGGCACACATCAATCAGATAACTGCTGCAGCATACGGGCGTCTGGCAAACCTAAGAATAGCGTTCCAATACCTCACTAAGGAATCATTCAAAACTCTGTACACCATATACGTCAGGCCCATACTGGAGTATGCAGCACCAGTTTGGAAACCACACCTGGTCAAGCACGTCAAGAAATTAGAGAAAGTGCAAAGGTTTGCAACAAGACTAGTCCCAGAGCTAAGGGGATTGTCCTACGAAGAAAGGTTAAGGGAAATCGACCTGACGACACTAGAGGACAGGAGGGTTAGGGGAGACATGATAACGACATATAAAATACTGCGAGGAACAGATAAGGTGGACAGAGACAAGATGTTCCAGAGAGGGGACACAGAAACAAGAGGTCACAATTGGAAGTTGAATACTCCTATTAGTCAAAGGGATGTTAGGAAGTATTTCTTCAGTCATAGAGTTGTCAGGAAGTGGAATAGCCTAGAAAGCGACGTAGTGGAGGCAGGAACCATACATAGTTTTAAGACGAGGTTTGATAAAGCTCATGGAGCAGGGAGAGAGAGGACCTAGTAGCAATCAGTGAAGAGGCGGGGCCAGGAGCTATGACTCGACCCCTGCAACCAGAAATATGTGAGAAATAGGTGAATACACACACACAGAACGACAGCAGCTGAGGGAGAGGACACATAGGCGAAAGGGGCTAGGAAAAGAGACAAGGACAGAATCAGCAGAGGACAACCAGAGCAGGGCAGAGCAACAAGAGCAAGCACACAAAGAACCGCCCCCAGAACCCCACAACCAAACAAACTATCCCAACACAAACCAGAGTCCACACTTACATCCCCTACCCCACATTACGTTGCAGAATCTCACAGCACACTGCCAAGTCCCCCACCCTCACAGACCTTCCAGAACAGTGGTGGAGAGGAAACTAAGGGTATGGTACACCACTGCTGACGGAATAACGAATAAGTGGAAGGAGTGGCACGAAAGAGTCAAAGAGGCATCACCGGACATCATAGCTCTCACCGAAACCAAGATGCTACCTTTCCAACGGGATATCAGATCCTGAGGAAAGACAGAGGGAACAGAGGGGGTGGAGGAGAGGCACTGATCATCAAAAACCAATGGGATTTTAATGAGCTGGAGAGGGGAGACAGAGGAGAAGCAAGATATTATATAATAGGAACACTTCAGTCTGGAGGTCCCAAGGTGGTAATTGCAGTGATGTATAACCCACCACAGAACAGCAGGAGGCCAAGGCTGTGGACACACTGGTTGAAGTGGCCAGAAGGGCTCAAGTGAGCAGGGCAAAGCTGCTGATTATGGGTGACTTCAACCACAAGGAAGTCGACTGGAAGAACCTGGAGCCACACAAGGACCTGGAAACGTGGAGGGCTAAGATGATGGAGGTAGTACTGGAAAACCTCATGTACAAACACGTAAGGGACACTACCAGAGAGAGAAGACAGGATGAACCCGTGAGATTGGACCTAGTATTCACCTTGAGTAGAGCAGATATTGAGGACATCACATATGAAAGACTCCTCGGGGCCAGTGATCACATGGTTCTGAGCTTCGAATACATAGTAGAGATAGAAGTGGAGAGGGAAGCAGGAAGAGCAAGACAAATAAAGCCAAACTACAAAAAAGGGGAGTATGCAGATATGAAGAATTTCCTTCGACAGAGAACTAGCAAAGAAGTCACTAAACGAGATGATGGAATATGTGACAACAATATGCAAGGAAGCTGAGGAGAGGTTTGTACCGAAGGGTAACAGAAATAACGAGAAAGCCAGGATGAGCCCTTTATTCAGCCAAAGGTGTAGGGAGGCCAAAACCAAGCGTGATAGAACATGGAAGAAGTATAGATGGCAAAGAACACAGGAGAATAAGGAGAGCAGTCGTAGAGCCAAAAATGAATATGCAGAGGTAAGAAGGGAGGCCCAACGGCAAACGAAAATGACATAGCAGCGAAAGCCAAATCTAACCCGAAGCTGTTGTACAGCCACATCAGGAGAAGAACAACAGTCAAGGACCAGGTAATCAGGCTGAGGAAGGAAGGAGGGGACATCACATGAAACGACCACGAAGTATGTGAGGAACTCAACATGAGATTCAAAGAAGTGTTCACAGAGGAGACAGAAGGGACACCAGAAAGACAGAGAGGCGGGGTTCACCATCAAGTGTTGTACACAATACATACAACTGAGGAAGAAGTGAAGAGGTTGCTAAGTGAGCTAGATACCTCAAAGGCGATGGAGCCAGATAACATCTCTCCATGGGTCATGAGAGAGGGAGCAGAGGTGCTATGAGTACCACTAACAACAATCTTCAATACATTTATCGAACCAGGGCGACTACCTGAGGTATGGAAGACAGCAAATGTAGTCCCAATTTTTAAAAAAGAAGACAGACTTGAAGCATTAATCTACAGGCCAGTGTTTCTAAAATGTATAGTATGCAAAGTCATGGAGAAGATTATCAGGAGAAGAGTGGTGGAGCACCTAAAAAGGAACGAGCTTATCAACGACAGCCAGCACGGGTTCAGGGACGGGAAATCCTGGGTCACAAACCTGCTGGAGTTCTATGACAGGGTGACAGCAGTAAGACAAGAGAGAGAGAGGGATGGGTAGACTGCATGTTCTTGGATTGTAAGAAGGTGTTTGACACAGTTCCACACAAGAGATTAGTGCAAAAGCTGGAGAACCAGGCAAGGATAACAGGGAAGGCACTACAATGGATCAGGGAAAACTGGCAGGAACACAACAGCGAGTCATGGTGAGTGGCGAGGTGTCAGAGTCAGAGTGGGCAAATGTAGTGAGCGGGGTTTCACAGGGGTCAGTTTTAGGACCGGTGCTGTTTCTGGAATTTGAGAACGACATGACGGAAGGAATAGACTCCCAAAGTGTCCCTGTTTGCAGATGATGTGAAGGTGATGAGAAGAATTCAATTGGACGAGGACCAGGCAGAACTTCAACCGGAACTGGACAGGCTGCAGGCCTGGTCCAGCAACTGTCTCCTGGAGTTCAACCCCACCAAGTGCAAAGTAATGAAGATTGAGAAAGAGCAAAGAAGACAGCAAATGGAGTACAGTCTAGGGGGCCAGAGACTACAAACCTCACTCAAGGAAAAGGATCTTGGGGTGAGAATAACACCGGGTACATCTCCGGAGGCGCACATCATAAGAACATAAGAACATATGTCAGTTAAGACGTGTCTTATGTGTCTCAGTGAAGACGTGTCTTGTGTGCTCTCTGTGAATCTGAAGATGTCCTCTCTTGAGCTACTCTACCAGCAGCTGAAGGAAGAACTGAGGGTAGCTAAGCTTGAGATACAGCGACTGACTGAGGAAAACAAGAGGATTCGTAGTAATCCTCCTGTTGAGAATCCTCAAGCCAAGAAAGGAACCTGGACAGTGGCTGGAACGCATGGGACAAAGTTAAGGATCAAGAGGACGGGTGGAGAGGTAGAAACAACGAAGACCCAGGAGAATGTTGTGAAAACATCGAACCCATTCTCCGTGCTACCCGATGAATGTGAGTCGACTTCTGGAAGCGTCACGACGAACGACACCAAGGAAGGTAAAAACATTGTTGTTGTTGGGGACAGCCAGGTTAGGTACATGGATAAGGCCTTCTGTTTGAATGATAGGAGTAGGAGACAGAGGGTTTGCTTTCCTGGGGCTGGGATGGAGGATATTGTTAGCCGTCTGGACGACATCATGAGAGGTAATGGGAGCAATCCTATTATCTGTCTCAGTGCTGGAGGCAACGATGTTGGCAGACGTAGGAATCAGGACCTGACTAGCAGCTTTAGGTCAGCGATAGACATAATTAGGAAGAAGGGTGGGAACCCTGTCATATGTGGTATTTTGCCAAGGAGAGGAGTTGGAAATGTATGGCTGTCCAGGGTAATTGGTGTCAATTGCTGGCTGGACAAATACTGTAAGGAAAATGCAGTAACATTCATTGACAACTGGGACCCCTTCTATGGCAGAAATGACATGTATGCCAGGGATGGGGTTCACTTATCCAGGTCTGGGGTGGGGGCACTGGCAACTGCAGTGTATGGAGCTGTTAGGGCTTTAAACTAGAAAAAGTTAGTGGTATGGGTTTTGGGGGAAAAGCAGTGAAATCCCAGTGTATTAATATTATGAGTTCTAGGGGAACTAGTAATAGACAGAATAAGGTTGATACTGGAAAGCCAGTGGCACTAGGTGACAAGGTCAGTAATAGGTATAGTGGAAAAACAGAAATGAGCAGGAAGGGTAAAGTGAACGTAGAGTCTTTAAATGTATATTACACCAAGAGTCGTAGTGCAAGGAATAAGATTGACGAGTTGAGATTAGTTGCTAGTGCGGGTAATATTGAGGTTTTTGCAATAACTGAGACATGGTTTAATATGAAAAATCGGGACATGCCTGCTGAATGTCACATCCAGGGTTTTAAATTGTTCCAAGTAGACAGAAGTATCGGGAAGGGGGGTGGTGTGGCACTCTATGTTCGTGATCATTTAAATTGTTGCATAAAAGTGGGTATAAAGTCTGAAATAATGCATACAGAGTCTGTCTGGATAGAATTTTCAGAGGGGTGTGAAAATTGATTTTAGTCGTGATATACCGTCCTCCAAACTTAGATAGTGAACAAGGGAGACTACTTTAGGAGGAAATTGTTAAGGCCACAAGGCATGATAACGTAGTAATTCTAGGGGACTTTAACTTTAGTCAAATTGATTGGAATTTCTTAACAGGGAAAATTTTTAGAATCTAACGACTTTTTAGAAGTAGTTCAGGATTGTTTTTTGAAGCAGTTTGTGACAGAACCTACAAGGGGAAATAACCTACTTGACTTTGTTCTTGCAAACAAGGAAACCTTTGTTAATAATTTAAAAATTACAGAGGAACTCAGCACAAGCGACTACAATGGATGTATGACAGTAGGGATAATTCAGTAACGGTCCCAGACTTTCGCTTAGCAGATTACAATGGGCTTAGAGAACACTTATCATCTGTGGACTGGGGTAACGAAGAGAGCAATCAATATGACAGTTTTCTGAACACTATACAGGCTGCCCAAAGAACATTTATCCCATATAAAGAAATTAGATCAGGTAGAATTGACCCAAAATGGATGAATAATAGGCTCAAATATCTTTTAGGGCAGAAGAAAAGAATTTATAGGCGCATAAAAAGAGGTGAGGGTCATCTTATAAATCAGTATACTGACATTAAGAGGGACGTTAAAAAGGGGATAAGAAAAGCTAAACGAGATTATGAAATTAATGTTGCTAGGCATTCAAAAACTAACCCAAAAAGTTTTTTGCAGGTTTATAGAACAAAAGTTAGAGATAAGATAGGTCCCCTTAAAAATAACTCTGGGCATCTTACTGACAAGGAGAATGATATGTTCTCTATTTTTAATAATTATTTTCTCTCAGTATTCACACAGGAAGACACTAATAATATCCCAGTAATTAATTTTTATAGTGTTCCTGAAGAAGATAAATTATGTAATATCATAGTCAAGAGCAAAATGGTTATGAAACAAGTAGACCGACTGAAACAAAATAAATCGCCGGGTCCTGATGAGCTTTTTGCAAGGGTTCTTAAGGAATGCAAAATGGAACTCTGTGAACCATTAAGTAACATTTTTAATGTATCTCTTCAAACAGGTGTAGTGTCTGATATGTGGAAGATGGCTAATGTAATTCCTATTTTTAAAGCAGGGGACAAGTCACTACCGTCAAATTACCGCCCAATAAGCCTGACCTCAATTGTAGGCAAATTATAGAGTCAATTATAGCTGATATTATTAGAAGCCATTTAGATAACCATAATTTGATTAATAATACTCAGCATGGATTCACGAGGGGCCGTTCCTGCCTATCTAATTTATTAACCTTCTTTAGTAAAGCTTTTGAGGCTGTTGATCACGATAAAGAATTCGATATTGTTTATTTAGATTTTAGTAAGGCATTTGATAGAGTACCGCACCAGAGACTGTTAAAGAAAGTGGCAGCTCATGGCATTGGGGAAAAAGTGCTCTCATGGATCCGAGTGGGGATCTGTAACAAGTGGTGTTCCACAGGGATCAGTCTTAGGCCCGTTGTTGTTTATAATATATATCAATGACCTTGATGAGGGAATTACTAGTGATATGAGCAAATTCGCCGATGACACGAAGATAGGTAGGATAATTGATTCTAACGTAGATGTCAGGGAACTTCAGGAGGATTTAGACAGACTCAATTCCTGGTCAGAAAAGTGGCAGATGCAGTTCAATGTAGATAAATGCAAGGTTCTGAAGCTCGGGAGTGTCCATAACCCAAGTACTTATAAGTTAAATAACGTAGAACTTAGCCATACAGATTGCTAAAAGGACTTAGGGGTTATGGTAAGCAGCAACCTTAAACCAAGACAGCAATGCCTAAGCTTACGTAATAAGGCAAATAGATTACTGGGATTTATATCAAGAAGTGTAAGCAACAGAAGTCCAGAGGTTATATTACAGCTTTATACATCGTTAGTAAGGCCTCACCTAGATTACGCAGCTCAGTTCTGGTCTCCATATTACAGAATGAATATTTATTCGTTAGAAAACATTCAGCGTAGAATGACTAAATTAATACATAGCATTAGAAATCTTCCGTATGAAGAAAAATTGAAGACCCTAAAATTACATTCACTTGTAAGACGAAGAATGAGGGGAGACATGATCGAGGTATACAAGTGGAAAATGGGTATTAACAAAGGGGATATAAATAAGGTCTTGAGGATATCTCTCCAAGAGAGAACCCGCAATAATGGATTCAAATTAGATAAGTTTAGATTTAGAAAGGATTGGTTTGGAAATAGGGTAGTTGATGAGTGGAACAGTCTGCCTAGTAGTTTTATTGAAGCTAGGACCTTGGGTAGTTTCAAATTTAGGTTGGATAAATTCATGAGTGAGAGGGGTTGGATTTGAGTTGGAATTAAACATGAGTAAATAGAATTATCAAAGCTTATTTCTTGGGTAGCATTGAAGATTGGGTTGAACAAATATTCTGTTAGTGGGATGGAATGTGTAGGACTTGCCTAGTATGGGCCAACAGGCCTGTTGTTGCTGGCCTCTGGGTATAACACAGAGTGTTCACTGATTGCTTCTTGACATTTTGTTTAATGCATAGAGGATTAATGGTTGAAGTGTTCACTTAGGTGTAGCTCCTGGTTCTGCCTCTTACCTAGGCACTATCACTCACTAATTTAAGTTCTTAGTGTGCTGTGTGTGTTTCAAACTCTGTCTCTTCTAAGTCACTATTTCCAGATCTCCCTGGCGCTAAAGAAGTTCCTTCTGATATCCCTATCATTCATTTTCATTTGATCCGAATCCCCGTCTTTCAAATATTCTGTTTTATTTATTTATTTTGGGAAGAAATCAGTTTGGATGAGAGTGAGGAACTTCCCTTGAAAGGTCTAGTAATCTATCCCTGTTTGTTCTAGCAAGCCTGCCCTGTGAAGATCCTCTACGTTAATATTTTGTCTCCAGGTCCTTCATTCCTGTAAGGGTGTGAGGTTTGCGTATTCAGCCTCTCAGGTGTTGCCTCATGGATTATTGAAGCTATTGGTCATTTCGTTGAAAAAGAACCAATGATACTATGTCATGCGTCTGCTGATGTGGCGGCAAATATGTCACTAATCTAGATTTAGGTGATCGTGTTGCTATTGAGCCTAGGGTTCTATGTCGAATGGGAGTTTTCTGCAAGAAGACGTACAACCTGCATCCAGATGTTTACTAATGTACGGTCACCACCGATGCTACACACGTGATGCAGAGGCGACGCTGCGAACATGGATAAAAAACGAGCACAAATGCAGTATAATGCAATCATTTATTGACTACGTTTCGCCCACACAGTGAGCATTATCAATTCACAAACAGATCTACTTGGGTAAAGAGTACTTTTGAGGTGCGCACCCTCTTTTGAAAACCCAACACATGACGAGTATGACGCACACCTGAGATCAACCTTCAAGAAGGCACTGAATCTGTCACTAGAGGATCAGCAATGGGAGCAGGCATCCCTCCCAGTGCGACTGGGAGGTATAGGGGTGCGCAAAGCAAGGCAGGTAGCGTTACCTGCATTTCTGTCATCGTGTTTGGCCTTCTGTGGATTAGTCAAGAGGATTGTCCCTGAACGTTTGAGAGGTGTGGTGGGAGCTCAAGACCCCAAGTTCATTGAAGCAGCAGTGCAGTGGGACATCCTGGCAGACTCCTCCAGTAGACCAGCTCCTCCCAAATTGCACAAACAGTCCCACTGGGACAAACCGATCATGGAAAAAATTGCCAACACAATGCTCACCAACGCTTCAGGAAAGGACAAAGCTCGTCTCCTAGCGGTGAAGGCACCACACTCAAGAGATTTCCTTCTAGCTGTTCCCAATTCCTCTCTGGGGACTCGACTCGATCCACAGGTCATTCGGATTGGTGTTGCTCTTCGCCTAGCCGCCCCCATACTCACCGAACATAGGTGTATTTGCGGCAGGGCGACGGCTGATCAATTCGGACTTCATGGTCTAGTGTGTCACACATCAGAAGGGAAGTATGCTAGACATGAGGAGATCAATGACATCATAAAGAGAAGCCTCGCCACAGCCCGTTGCCCAGCCCAACGGGAACCCCAAGTGCAGAGGTCTGATGGAAGTCAAAAGCGTCCTGATGGAGCCAGTATGCTACCCTGGAAGGATGGTAAGCAGATTGCTTGGGACTACACCTGTGCTGCTACATTGGCAGACACATACCTGCCACACTCCTTAGCCGAAGGGGGTGGAGCTGCCAGACACAGGTAGACCCAGAAGACCCGCAAATATGAAGACCTTCCCTCTTGCTATAACTTCATCCCAATAGGGTCGGAGACCCATGGAGCATGGGGCAAGTGTGCTCTAAAGTTTCTCAAGGAGCTGGGTGGAAAACTCATCATAGAAACCAAGGACCACAGGGCGACCAGCTTCCTCTTTCAGAGACTCAGTGTTGCGATCCAGAGGGAAAATGCCTGCAGCGTTCTGGGCACGCACATTGCTGGAAAAATTAATACACTAGCTGATATGTTGTCCAGAAGTCATTGTATTTAGTTAGGATGTGTTAGGGACTTTGGATGGAACCAGCCCTTTTTTTCCCCTAGTGATTTTTTTTTAGCGGGGGGTGCCCTGCTACCGACAGCAGGCACCTTGGACCTACGCTAGCCCTACCGTCTGCTGTCTCACTCTTAAGTTTAAAGCTGGACTTTATGTCTCGAGAAAAGTTTAGCTTTAACTAATGAGCGGGATAGTTGAGGGGAAAGGCGGTCCCATTATTATATGTGCCATAACGGCACTCTACCCATTTGAGGTGGAAGCCTAGTCCTGAGCCCTCTTGGGGTGGGGGTGTTGCATGAAAAGAGTATGTAACCTTTATTCGGATCATGTTAAACACACCCACATAGGCTCCCCTCCAACCAGTGAACCATCATTAAGGGTTTGGTGATGGGGCCCCATCATCAAATCAACGACTCGGTCCAGCCAATTAAAATGCGAGTTTAACAATGACAAAGGTGACGTGGATACCACTCGCGGTTTGTCATTGGAATTCCTGCATAGAGCTGGTTGTGGAAAGTTGTCTGTCTTTTGGCTGCTGCTTAGCCTAGACAACTGTGGCGTGCACTAAATACTACTCCTTTGTATATAGTGTACATATGTGTAAAAAAGCCCTTTTGTAATACTTGGTGAAAGAAAAGACAAAAGTCTTATATAATCACAATTACTTGGTGAAGGAAAAGACAAAAGTCTGGAAATAATCTAACTGATTTTTGAAGGAAATACAATTTCAATACATCTTCTACTGCGTTTCTTTGCTCCAAGCTCGATTTTACACTCAGGTTAACAGGCCATTGAACCTGAGGTTGTAATAGTGGTGGTGGGGAGAGGAGAGGGGTCTCCCGACCTTGTGGAGGGCAGTGGGGGAGGAGGTATATAAATATATATATATACTCCTCCCCACTGCCCTCCACAGTCGGGGACCTCTCCCACCACCACTATTAAAAAGATTACAGAAAACATATTATATATATATATATATATATATATATAAAATATATATATATATATATATATATATATATATATATGCAAAAAGATTACAGAAAACAAAATATATATATATATATATATATATATATATATATATATATATATATATATATATATATATATATATATATATATATATATATATATATATATATATATATTATATATTTTTTTTTTTTTTTTTTAACACATCGGCCGATTCCCACCAAGGCAGGGTGGCCCGAAAAGAAAAACTTTCATCATCATTCACTCCATCACTGTCTTGCCAGAAGGGTGCTTTACACTACAACATTAACACCCCTCCTTCAGAGTGCAGGCTGTCTTTGGCTCCCATCTCCAGAACTCGTCGGCCTGCATATCTCCCTGAATCCTTCATAAATGTTACTTTGCTCTTACACTCAACAGCACGTCAAGATTAAAAACCATATCCTCCATTCCTCCTATCAAATACGCTCAACATGCTTGCTGGAAGTCAAGCCCCTCGCTACACAAAACTTCCTTTACCCCTCCCTCCACCTTCCTAGGCCGACCCCTACCCCGCCTTCCCTCCACTACAGATTTTATACACTCTCAATCACTCTGTCTCGTTCCATTTCTCTCTACATGTCAAACACTCAACAACCTCTCACTCTCTGACAATCGTTTTGTGATCCACCTCCTCTAATTTTAAACTAATTCTCTGCATTTATATATTTTATATATATATATATATATATATATATATATATATATATATATATATATATATATATATATATATATATATATATATATATATTGTGTATATACAATATATGAATGCATTATTAAACATGAACATGAATACAATGGTACAATTATATTATAGATTATGAATCTCCTCCAGCTCCTCCGAAGCCGGACGCGAGCCAAGTATGCAGCATGCATACTTGGCTCAGCGTGGATGGCCACGCTGAGACGCTGGAACATGAACGTGGCTGCCCTTGGGTCCCTGGTGGTGTCGATGAGTCTGGAACCCAGTTCTTTAAGGAAACGTGTTGCATTGTTTCCCCACGCTCCCAAGGTCTCTGATCCCACTGGGACAAATTGATACTGTTGGCTTATGTCCCTGTACTTGCCGATCTTGTACTCCTCTCTGTGGTCAGCAGCTCCTCCCTGTCGCCCAACACTGTGATGGATGTAGGTGTCAGCCAGTGTCGACACACAGGTATAATCCCATGCTAAGAGCTTGCCATTCTTCCAAGGATAGATGGTGATCCCGTCGGGGCGGTTTGCTGGGTTGTGGGCATTGTTGGCTGCTAGTGATCAAGGCTCTCTCTCGGCTGGGCATCCAGCTGTAGCAAGGGTTCTCTTTATGATGTCGTTGACCTCATTGTGTCTTGCATGCCAACCCTTGGTTTTAGAACAGTTAAGACCATGTAGACCATATTGGTCGGCTTGCGCATCGCTTCAAATACACGTATATTCCGTGTGAATAGGGGCAGCAAGGCGCAGAGCCACTGCAATACGAAGGGTCTTAGGGTCGAGGCGTGTTCCCATGGCCGAAATGGGAACTGTTTGGAGGAAGTCGCCGGAGTGATGTGCACTAACAGCTAGGAGACGGGCAGTCTCCCTGTCTGATGTCACGGCCCTAAGCATATTGGCAAGTATCTTTTCAGTGATGGGGCCGTCCCAGCTTGACTGTTTGTAGGCCAGTTCTTCACTAGGTTTTGGTGTTGGAGCAGCAAGAGTCTCCCATTCAGTGATGGCACTGGTGTAGCTAGGGTCCTGTATTCCTGCTGAATCACTGAGGTTGTCTGGAAGAATTTGTTTTATTAGCTCATTTGATGCTATGGAAGAGGATAAGAAAGCTGGTAGGGCAATCTGGGAGGATTTGCGTACTCCCAGCCCCCCAAGTCTGACTGGAAGTGAGGCTTGCAACAACTGTCCATCTTCGAGGGAAAGATTCAATACACTCTCTAGCATGGTCTTGAGGAGAGAGTCATATTCCTTGAGTTTCGGACTGCTGAAGGCTGGGGAGCATCTCAGGAAGTATGTAAGTTTTGGGATTGACAGGCACCTGATGAGTAGGTAGAAGGCATCATGTGTATCGATGTCTTTCATCCTACCTTCCATCGTCCTGAGGTCTGAGATTTTTTTTCCAGGACCAGATCGATGGCATTGGGCCCAAGAGGAGCACCAAGGAGAGTGCTGTTGGCTGGATCAATGGCTCGTGCCCTTGGTAAAACAGCCCTAATGTTCTGGATCATCTGTGGATTGGTGGAAACTATTTCACATTTGGTGGGGTTTAAAGATAGGCCCAGGCTCTCTACCATAGAAGAGATTATGTAGTGCCAGCTAGGGTGCCATCATCCAAGAACCACATATTGAGCTCACTGGACAGCGCTTCTGTGACATCCTTGATGGCTAGACAGAATAGAAAGGGAGCAAGAGGGTCCCCCTGTTGCACACCTTCACACGAGTCACTTTCATGGTCCCCAAACAATAGTTTAGAAGCCACACTATAACACGATTCTATGAAGGGATAGAGGGAAGGAAAGTGCCTAGAAACTGCTTGGAGAGCAGCATCCCTTCTGACTGAGTTGAAAGCATTGGCAAAGTGCAATTTGATTAAGGCTTTTTCATTGGGCATGATGTTGATGTATGCTCGTACTGCATGGGCAGCTGCTTCACAGCCTTGTTGAACACCAAAACCGAGCTGAGTTGGTTTCAACATTGAGGCAGCATCTTGACTCACCATTCGTACTGCAGCCTTGGCAACTAGGCGCCGAAGGGTGTTGCCCACTGCAATGGGCCTGATTCCTCCATCCTTTTTCCGGAGGGCACACAGTGAGGCACTAAAGAAAAGGAGTCTAATGGCCTCTGGGACACTGCCAGCCAGGCACACATTGAAAAATTTGGTGAGTTCAGACAGCAACCTCTCAGCACTATTACGTTGATTCAAGTAATTTGGGTTAAGATGCAACTAAGGTAAATATTACTTACCAATTTCTGTTGCATCTCTGAGGTAGGTGGGGTTTAAGACAATTT
The DNA here is from genome assembly GCA_009830355.1 of Cherax destructor. NCBI lineage: Eukaryota > Metazoa > Arthropoda > Malacostraca > Decapoda > Parastacidae > Cherax > Cherax destructor. The sequence goes on along the minus strand of WNWK01007201.1, from coordinate 1,369 downwards.
AGGCAACAAGGAAATCGTCTCCATCGATACCCACCACCTCAATCCTCACTCACGTCAGCCGGGACCTAAAATTATACATTATATTTAAACTTAAACAAAACCAGGGATTCTGGTATAATTTGATTGGTTGTGGACTGTATCAATTGGGTTAAACTTGCTGAAAGAGTGTCTAATACAGTTAATGTCAAGTATATAACACAAATTCATCAAGGTCATTTATGTAAATTATGACCTTGATGAAGGAATTGCAAGTGACATGAGTAAATTTGCTGATGATACAAAAATAGGCCGTATGATTCATTCTGAGGAGGATACCAGTGAACTCCAGGAGGATTTGGACAAATTAATGTCTTGGTCTGAAAAGTGGCAGATGAAGTTCAATGTGGACAAGTGTAAAGTACTAGTCCTTGGTAATGAAAATATCCCTCGAATTTATAAACTAGGTGAAGTAGAGCTTGATCATACAGAATGTGAAAAGACTTGGGAGTCATGGTAAGCAGGAATCTAAAGCAAGACAACAGTGCCTAAGTGTGCTCAATAAGGCTAACAGATTACTAGGATTTATTTCAAGAAGTATAAGCAACAGAAGTCCAAAAGTTATTTTACAGCTCTATACATCACTAGTGAGACCTCATTTGGATTATGCAGCTCAGTTTTGGTCCCCTTACTACAGGATGGATATAGATTAATTGGAGAACATACAAAGAAGAATGACTAAAATGATTTACTGTATAAGAAATCTCCCGTATAAAGATAGACTTAGAGCGTTGAATCTCCACTCTCTGGAAAGACGTAGAATGAGGGAGATATCATCGAGGTGTACAAGTGGATGATAGGCATAAACAAAGGAGATATTAATAAAATACTGAGGATATCGAACCAAGTAAGAACCAGAAATAACGGATTTAAATTGGATAAATTTAGATTTAGAAACGACATAGGCAAGTACTGGTTTTCGAACAGAGTTGTAGATGCGTGGAACAATCTTCCGAGTAGGGTGATAGAGGCTAGGACCTTGGGTGGCTTTAAAAAGAGATTGGACAAATATATGAGTGGGAGGGGCTGAATTTGATTGGTGTCGTGAGTACGGGAGTAAATTCTTAGGTAGTGGTGGTTTTGATAAGGACCTGCCTTGTATGGGCCAGTAGGCCTTCTGCAGTGTTCCTCCATTCTTATGTTCTTATGTTCTTATGTTAAAACTGATCCTTGTGGAACGCCACTAGTGACTAATCCCCATTCAGATTTGACCCCATTAATGGAAACTCTCTTGCTTTCTATTGGTAAGCCATGCCTCATTTAGATTATGCTGCACAGTTGGTCACCGTATTACAGAATGGATATAAATACACTGGAAAACCTAGAGGAGGAT